>QRFB01005421.1:0-40569 GCA_008931105.1 Oenanthe javanica
CCAACAAAATTAATATTCATGTTTTACCTAATAATATGCAACCTTCAAATTCAAGTCTTCCACAGAGGTCTTTTAGCAAATCCTGCCTTTTCAGTACTAGCCTCTACTTCTATTTGCCTCAAAGTAATAGCATAATTTCTGCCCACTGTGAATCTGTAGCTGACTATAAAATATAAAAATTTCACCTTGACTATATTTTGAACAATTGGATGAAAAATTGTATATATTGAGTTATTAAGTCTTCAAATAGCTGTTATTCCCTTTAGATGTCACAGTTTCTCCCTACTTTCTTGTTAATTTGACTTGGACTTGCAGGAGTATGGTCAGTCTGTGTAGTACAGGCTTTATCAAGTTTTTGCATCGACAACACAGAAAATTAGCAAATGTAAAATAATAAAGATGCGAGTAAAGATTTTATATTTTGTCTTCTCAATTTGATGGGATCAATTTTAGACATCATTCTTTTTACTCTTTTTTTTTTGCCTTACAAGTAAGGGTGAGCATGAGGTTCGGTTTTCAGTAGAGTTTTTTTGACATTTCGGTTATTCGGTATTGTATATTATATTATATATAATATTATATTATATTATGTATAATATACATATATTAATATATTAATATACATATTATATATATATATATTAATATATAATATAATATATTATATATTATATATTATAATATATACTATATTACAATAAGTAGTTGATTTTCAGTTTTTTATTTTTTTTAAATAAATTTCAGTTTATAAATTCAATTTTCGGTAATAACCGAAATAATAATTTCGGTTTCGCTTAAAAATTGAATTAATTTCGATTCGATTTTTGGTAGCGTTTTTTTGACTAATTCTGTTTCGATTAACCGGAAAAAATTCCGGTTTCAGTTTCGGTTAATCGAATACTCACCCCTACTTACAGGTTGGACCTTAGCCATAGGTAAAGATTTTAAATCGTGGCATTCAGGTCATTTTCTCATTAAAATTTAAAATTTAATATTTAAAATATTAGCAAAAGGTTTGAATGATACTACCTCTTGTCCTTAATAATAGTTTTTGATTTTTTGACACGCATGTTTAGAAGTAAAAAACATATATATATATTTAACAAAAATTAAAAAATATATATATATCAAATAAAAATTTAGAATTTAAATTTTTATATGATATAAAAATTGATCGTTGGGAGATGGAGAAAAATGAGATGAAGATAGATTTGGAAAAAAAATTGATAATTGATGGGAAAATCAAATTAAAAACAGGGAATAATGTTGTCTAATTTCTAGTCAAATTTGGTTTCCATTAAAGTAACTCCTTATATATATATAGTCTTACTCCAGTAGAAAGTAAATTAGAGTATCTCCAATAAGCTCTCAAAATAAACTTCTAAGTGAAAATATAGATAGTATAATAAAAAAATAGAGCTCTAAGAGACTGTTAGTGACTCCTAAATTTCTTAGGTGTCTACTCTCTCTCCTCTATTTTAGGTAGGGGTGAGGAAAACCGGATATTCGGTCCGGTTTATAAAAACCGGATCGGATATCCGGTTTTTTGGATTGCTAAAATTCTGATCCGGTTCCAAATCCAGTTTAATCGGTATTCGGATATCCAGTTAAATCGGATCAGAAACCGGATTTATCCGAATCTGAATTATTAATTTAGAATATGGTTTAATTTATAAATAGTTAATTTATATTATCATATTTTCATTATTTTTATGTAAATTACCAAATATAAATTAATTATACTATTTTTAAACACCAAAATATTATATTTTAATAGTACTTCCAAATAAAATTTGGTAAGTTTTAACATTGGGACTGCCTCACTAATTCATAAATTAAATTATAAAATATTATATATTAATATTACACCTCGATTTACTTTATTTTTAATTTTTTTCCACCTAATAATGTAACATGATATTTTATAATATTTTAAAATAATTATTTTTATTAATGATTACTTTTAAACTAATTTTATATGTAAGATTTCACTATTTTTCATTGATATAATCATTTATTATTAATTATAAAAATAATGTTTTAAGAAATAAATTAATACCGGATCGGATCCGGTTTTCATGAAAGTTGTGATCCGGATCTGAATCTGAATCCGAATTTATATAAAAATTTGGATCGGATATCCGGTCTGGTTAAATCGGATCGGATATCCAAATTTTCGGATTTTTAAAATCGAATACTGAACTGGAAATTATGATATCCGAATTTTCGGATATTTATGTTCACCCCTAATTTTAGGAGCCACTATATATGTCTTAACTTTTTTATATTATTAAAATATTCATTCCTTCCAATTTTTTCAATAGGTTATCACTACATGACACATCTTTGAATTTAAAATATGAATAAAATATAAATAGAGAGTGAATATAAAGAGTATTGTTGGAGTTCATCTTCTTAAAAATGTGTTAACTTGCTAATAGATTAATATTTTATAATATATTTAGGAGTATACTAGAAATCTTTTGGAGATGCTCTTAGAATAGAAAGTAAAATGTATGTTCAATCCAATACACTCACACACACACAATCCCACTTAATTCCCTCCATTTTTAATTTAGTTTTTTTCGCTAATTAGTAAAAAAATTTCCAAATCTAACTTCATCATATTTTTCTTCATCTCCCAACGATCACTTTCCATACCATGTGTATTATATTTCAACGACTTTCATTTTTACGATTATCTCCTTATATATTTATTTAACAAAACTGATAACTTTGGCGATTCTTATAATACAAATTAATGATTGTTATAATATAAAATAATGATTTATCTAACATAAATTAGTGATTGCATTTCGATCTAGTAACATATGTTAATATTAATTTTAGTACTCTAATGACGTGTGACTGCCACGTTGTATTTTTATTTAATAAATTGGCGATTTTGTGATTCTTATAATACAAAATAGTGATTGTTATAATATAAAATAGTGATTTATCTAATATAAAATAGTGATCACAGATTTAATATTATTGTCAGGACTTTGATGACGTGTCACCGCCACGTCAACAAGTGAGGATGTGACAGTGGGTCTCAGTGTCACGTCACCACTTGCTGACATAGTAGTGGGTCCCAATACCATGTGGTCGGTAGGTGATGACGTGGCAGTGGATCTCACTGCCACGTGGCAGTGTTACGTCAGCATGTTGTGTTGTGGCAGTGGGCCATAGTGCCACGTGGCAGTGGGGACCCTTGATGACGCGTTAAGGACTAAAATATAAATTATGTAAACTATGAGGCATAATGTAAGATTTAAAAATTGAATAAAGAAAATGTAAATTTTTAAAAATACTTTCTACATTCTCCTTGATAGCTTTGGTTTCTATTTAAATGGTTTCTATTGGAGTATGACTCTATATAGACAAGTGCTCAAATAGAAAAGAGTCAAATCTAGAAAGGTAGAATTTAATCTAAGCCACATATTTAAACTAATTCAATGGCCCCATAAAGGCACCACACACACAATTAAAATACACATTCACATACACGATCTCATCAAATCCCTTCCATTTTTAATTTAATTTTTCCCGCCAATTGGTAAATCTTTTTTCAAATCTAACTTCATCATATTTTTTCTCATCTCTCAATGATCAGTTTGCATACCATATGTGCTATATTTCGGCGACTTTCATTTTTCTAACGATCTCCATATATATTTATTTAACAAAACAGGTGACGATCTCCATATATACCATATCGTGTGGTCAAGATTAAATGCAAAGATATTAGTATTTTATACTAATTTAAAATTACAAGGATCATATATTAGTAAATACACTTGCCATATTTTTTATATTATTAATTTTAAAATATTGCTTTAATGTGAATCAATTTTTGTATTATCTTTTCACTTTAAAATTTAAATTTTATATTAATTCTTTTATAATATAAATTGTTTAACTTGTTTATCTCAAATTTAATATTGTTAAAGTTCATTTGATATATTTTTAATTTATTTTTTATGATTAGTTTGAAATATTTTTTATTTGGAAATAAAATATCATGTTAGATTATATAAAAAAAATATGAGTACTTAATATTTTTTATTGTAAAATCCACCTATATTTTATATTATTAATTTTTGATAAGATAGAGTTTTTTGAATTATTTTTAAAGAAGTTTAATAAAAAAAAGTAAACGGATCATTTTTGAGAACCTTGGGGATATATAATTAAAATAAAACACCTTAAAAATCTCATTCAAAATATGTCAACACTTAAAAGAACAAAGGTAATCGGAAGGATTATTTAAAAAATCTAGGACAACTTAAAAATATAGTACAAAACACTCAACAAAATTTTATATTGATAAAAATACTTAAGAGCATATACAAAACACTCAAGAAAATTTTATATCGATAAAAATACTCAAGTGAATCTTATACTAAAAAATATACTATATTAAATTGGGTTGATTTGTATACAAATTTAAGGAATAATAAGCATATACTGTGGGCTGATTTGTAAAATTTAAAGGTTAAATTGGGTTGGTTCGTAAAATTTGAGTGAAATGCTGTTTTTTTTCAATATCTAATTTTGTACCAATCATTTTGATAGTTATTTTATTAAAACGATTAGTAAAGTTAATGTTTGTTGAGATCGGAGAGGGTCACTATAAAAAATTAGTCAAAATAAAATTACTTCTATTATATAAATTTTCTATACATTTTTTTATTATAAATAAATAAACTTAAAAATAATAATCTTTTATATATATATGAATTCAAATTGTTAATACAGTCAAAAAATGTGTACAAAATATTTTATCATTGTGTAAATAAAAATTTTAAAATAGAATAATAAATAATATATAAACAATCATATATACTTATAATGGAAAAGAATAAATGAATGCGTGTAATTAGTGTAGTTTGTTATTGTCAAATTTATTGCACGGGAAATTAGAGGAAATAAATGATGTTCAACTGTTGCACATAAAACAAGTGAGGGCAAAATTGTAATCTCCTTTTATAAAATCCGGGCATTTAGAGCAACCGCAAAGGAGTCCCATTGGGACGTCGAGCCACGTGAACTGCCCTGAACTTCTCTTTTTATTATCTTGTTGTATTGCATGAGAGAGTAAAAAAGTGGGACGGCCCTTCAAAGAGGCACCGACCACTTTCTGTAAGTTGATGGTCTTTTGCCCACTTTTATATTATTTTATTATATATATGTAAATCAAAATTGCTGAAATTTATATGAAATGCAATGGTAATAATCAAATTAATGATAATATGAAATGTAACGGTAATATAAAATTTATATATATTAATTGTTTGTGACCGTTATTGTATATCAACAGTAATATTTTTAATACCTATATATACAATATTCTCGTGTGATGTTTTTAATGTTATATTTTCTCATGTATTGTTTTTCAATAATATAATACATTTTTATTATGAATATTACCAATATTGGAATATTACCAATATTTTAAAAGAATTAAAATTGAATTGTAAAATATCATTTTATCATAAATATAATATGATAAGAATAAAATTGGTCATACTTGTAAGTGAGAAATGGGACTAGCATTGGATGAAGTTGACCACTTTTCTTTGAAGTCCACTTAATGCTTATGTGGCAAAAAAGGGGTCACATTTGTAGGTAGAAATTTGACTCCGCATTGTAGATGCTCTTAATCCGAGTAGAGAAGGAGGAAGGGGACTTGGGATATGTGTCAAATTATTACTGGTTAAAATAATAAAACGTGGATCAACCATGTGAACAGTTGGATTAATTTTCAAAAATTTAATCCAACGACTAACACGATTGATCCGTGAGAGTTCTTTAAAGGCCAATCATTGGCGGTGAGGAATAAAATATTCATATATATACTATCACATCAGTCCAAAAAGTTATCGAATCAAAATGGATTTAAATGCAAGTCAACTATCCTTCTACGCATTTATCATCTTGGTTGTTAGAGCACCCGCAACGTGGCGTTAATTTCCTCCTTGGGCCATGTGAAATGGGATAATTATGCAAAATGATTATGATGTAGCATTATATAACACATGAGAGAAATGGGCAGTCCCTCCACGCCGGGACTGTCCCATTTGATTATTTTGGATTATTTTAATAACAATCACAAGTAACAGTGCACGCTTTACTTTTTCTTTTTCAATTTATTGTTACTGATTGTGCTTCCAACGTTAATATAATGTATACATTTCAATCGTAAACTTTAAAAACGTTAATATTTTTTCCCTACTCAATTCTCATACCTTATTCATAGTCTTTATATTCTCAAAAAAATTTAAGTTCTCATACCTTATTCATAATTTTTATATTCTCCTGTAACCTTCTTTTATATTGTAATATTTTAATTTTAATACTTTCTCGTGTGATGTTTTTAATCGTAATATTTTCTTATGTAATTTCTTTTATTAATAGTATGATGCATTTTTATTATGTGACATGTCTTTTATTTTATCGATATTTTTTTTAAAATTAATAATTTTAATTTGATTATTATAATTTTAATATTATTAAATTAAACTAATTTTAAATGTTATTTATAATTATATATTATAATTTTATAAGAAGTATTGTGAAAGAAAAAATTAAATTAAATTAAATAGAACCCATTTGTAAATATAAATGATCTTGTGCATTCAAGTAATATGACAACTTTTTTTAAAAAAAGTGATTTGGTAGTTATGTGACAAAAAAAGTAGTCACACATACAAGTGGTTTGTAACTTATTTCTAGGGTAAGGACATACTCGCTCTGCTTCCCGATTTAGCCTCGTCCACTACCACAGCCCCTTCAGCTCACCTCCTCCACCGCCTCCCACGCTCGACCCCCAATCTCTTCTCCGACGACCCCCCAACTCCCCATCCCCATTCTCTTCTCCGACGACCTCCCAACTCCCCATCCCCAGTCTCTTCTCCGACCCCCCCCCCAATNCCACCCGGCACTTCCGGTACTACGATCTTCCATCCCTCTACAGCCTCCCCTCCGGCGTCGATCAGCTATTCTCCGATCTCCCGCCCCTTTGCGTCTGCTCCGGCATCGATCACCAGGTATACTCCGATCTCTCCCAGCACCTATTTTACTACTCCGATCAACCACCCCTCCACCTCCTGCGCACCCCTGTCTAATTCCCCACCAATTCCAATTTATATTCCCCCTCCTCACCTCCCATCTCCATCCCCGGCCCCGGCGCCGGCACCTCCCCTCCTTCTCCCATGTGGATATGGATATCTGCTTCGGACTCCTCCCCCTGCTTCTGTCCGCTGGTTATCTGCTTCCCACTCCATCACCGGGATTGATACAGGTCCCTTCACCCGTGATGGGACATCAGCCGCCGCTCCCGCTCCTTCCACCGCTGAGCCAGATTACTTTAATGACTCCTTCCCCCTGCTGATGTCTGCTGGTTTACTGCTTCCCACTCCACCGGGATTGATACATCAATCCCAAATCTGCTCCTTCCGCCGCTGAGGAAGATTTCTTCTTGGACTTTGAGGTGATCAACATGCCCAAATCCGCTGAGGAAGTCTTTCAGATGATCGACATGCCCGAAAATGAAGATCCTTTCGACATTGATTAGTCAATGAGAGAATTGTAGGACTGTCTGTCCTCTCATCTATCTGTATTTTTCTTTTGAATGTCTAGATCCTCTATGTAGGGACTGTTTCTTTTATGTGTATTTTCATTTCAATGTCTAGATCTCTGTGTAGGGCCTTTGTATTTTTCTGTGATCGGTAATGGAATCAGTTGACTTTCTTTTCTTCAAATTCTAAAGTATGTTATATTCCCCTATGATATGTATCACACTATTAATGGCAGATTGCTACCAATTCCAGTTATCCCTAGATTTCATATAGTTGTTAGTCTTCTTGGTAGTCGAGGTAAAATATGAGCAAAACCATTTTAATGTCTAAGATAAGTTCTATATTACTTTCGAAGTTTTGATATCATGTCTAGAATGTATAGTAGATGCTGAAATATATATTTATGAAAATTCTAAAGCTGAAATAGTAGTTAGCTCTGGCTGTGGGTTTTCTATCATAAATTACTTATAAACTAATGCCTCTAAACTCTTATTATTTATATATATATATATATATTTTGCTTACCTAGTTACTTGAGATAGGTATAACTTGCAAGTTCATTATGATCCTTTATATTTGTTGACCATTTATTATTTATCGATATACTTTTGCAGTGCATTATACTGCTTCTGCATTGACATTCTCCCTTCTGCACTCGTATGGTCTAGTAGAAAGTTCGTCATTTACTTGAGTAGTAGTCAATTTATTCTTACACACTAAAGTGTTGGCTTAGTACATGGTCCAGAACAATATATATAGTCCTCTTTTATCTTGTGAAGAATATTAGTTTAGAGTATTTGTTCATTGCTGTTGATTACCTGTAGTCAATTTGAATATATTTTTGCAGAGTGTGTTAGATGGGTATAACGGGACAATTATGGCTTACGGTCAAACAGGTACCGGAAAGACTTACACACTCGGCAGGCTAGGCGAAGATGATGCATCTGAGCGTGGTATTATGGTTAGAGCTTTAGAGGATATGATTGCAACTACATCAGCAGCATCTGATAATTTGGAAATATCCTACTTACAGGTATCTAGAGTAGTTTCAATTTAGATTCATAACTTTTTGGGGGTTGGGTAAGGGCCGGGAGGCAGGTTTTTTGGACGGATGACGAGATGTTCGAAAACCTATAGATAAAAAAGTGTATACCATCTAAAGTAGAGTAATTTTTCTAATGACATTATCACATTTGCAGTTAAAAGATTTGAAGTTGAGTAAAATGAAGAGAATTTGCTAGAAAAACATAAATTAGGCTTCTGAACTCAAATCAGTAGTCAACCTTTGTCAAATTTGCTACATTCCTTAGTTCACTATGTTTTTTAAGCATTCGATCAATCTGCAGTCCAAAAATAGATGATGTCAATACACATGTAGTCATCATCTATGTTAATTTTGTTGACTATTAATATGAACTTTTTCTTTGATCCTTATGATAAGAATTACACTTATCTTATATATATATATGCCCTAACTCTCACATTCTCATATTTCTTGTCTCTTGCGAGTTGAGACTATCTTGCAAAGTACACACAATTTTATTCTTGATCTTTCTGTAGTGCAAGGAGGTACCTCTGTAAATTTAGAGCAGTCACGCCATGCCACTATGTCTGCTAGTTGGTTACGTGTTTTATAGGCAATTCAATATATTTTTCTAGTTAAGTGTGCTACTTTTATTTATGAAGAAACTATTCATGCCTATATGTTCTGCCAGCTGTATATGGAATCCGTGCAAGATTTATTTGCACCGGAGAAGATCAATATTCCAATTGTTGAGGACCCGAAGACTGGGGAGGTTTCAGTTCCTGATGCTTCAATAGTTGGAATTCAAAATCTTGACCAATTTTTACAAGTACTGAAGGTTGGAGAAACAAATCGTCATGCAGCAAACACAAAAATGAACACAGAATCTTCGCGTAGTCATGCAATTCTTATGGTGCAGTTGTCTCTCTATCTCAGACTTTCTCTACTTACCCCCCACTCTTTATGTCTTACAACAAAGTATAAGAGATTCATCCTTGAATCTTAATAAAGAAAAAAATTCAGACCTTTTAAATAGTCGATGAAAGTTTCTTACAATGTATGTTCCTCATTATTTTTATTGTTTTTATACAGATTAGTGTTAGAAGATCTGACCACCTGAACGAGAAAAATAGTACATCTACTATTCAAAAGAATGGAAGAAGTGATTTATCCAGTAGCCATGCTATACCTACTGTCGGAGAAGCAAGCTGCTCATTGTTGATCTTGCAGGATCCGAGCGCTTAGATAAATCTGGTTAGTTTCTAAAATACAGATGAATTCTGTTTCCATTATTTTAAATTTGCATTAATGAAACTTGTAATAAACTTGTACTTGATTTAGTGGTTAAATGATTTTTCCAAGGAAAAACTTGCAAGTGCTATGGAATTCATGCTCATTTAATGAATTAAGGACAGTTGTCCATGCAAATCAATGAAATAAAGAGAGAATTAAACAACATCTCCGTAACTCAGTTTGGACCTCACTGGGACCTAGTTCCACAAATTGCAACTCACCTTAACTCATTGTAAAAGCTGTATCCCCCCCCCCCAAAAAAAAAAAATACCAAACCTTTTCCTGACGAAATATAGTTTTTTTTTAAAGACCTTTTGTCACTTAGTTATGTGTTTAAAGTTGGCTGTCTTATGAATAAGAAAAATACCTACATTAGATTCCTTTTCATAATTAAATACATATGCATGCATATAATTATTTTTCCATTCATCTTTTGTACCAATTTGGTCTCCATAAGGTCATGGTTTCAACTTATTGCAGGGAGTGAAGGTCACACAGCTGAGGAGATCAAATTTATCAATCTTTCTCTGACTTCTCTGGGAAAATGTATTTAATGTATTGGCTGAAAATAGTCCTAAACTTTCAAGATTCTAAACTTACTTACAAGATTGCTCCGTGACTCTTTTGGAGGTGATGCATTATTTTCTCTTTAATAATCTCGATGCCCTCTTCTTTCTTTTTATCTTTATGTTAAATATGAAGTGATATACTATGTTGAAACTCGTGTTGTGATCACTAGATCTGTTGAAGTTTCTATACCTCATTGTTATAACTTGTTTTACTCGCGTATTCATTCATTTACCAATTTTTATCAGACGTATATCATTGCATATGCAAAATGTTTGGTTCATCTTTATATATCGTTTGCTAGGGGAAGTTTTTTGTTAATAATTAGGTATAACTACAATGTATTAGTAGAGTTTTGCGTTGTTGGTGACTTGTTATATCTTTTTTCTAGATTACCTATGTTACTCACATGAAACTTGGACACACATTTTGTGCAATTTAAAGACAGACATATGACATGAACATAAAATGTCCAGTGTTGCATATTTTATTTTATTGACATGTCCCTGTGTTGCACGTTTATAAAACTATGAGTCCTGTTACTAGTGTGGTGTCCAACACTTCTTACTCAAGTCTGAGCAACATTGCTAAAAACTAGTCCTCAAGTCAAGTAAATTATTATTATCCATGAGATAAGTTTCAAAATTTTAGAAAAGACATTATTATACGTAAGGTAATTAGAAATTTTAGAAAAAGTATTAAATTATTAAAAATCCAAACAATTTTGATTTTTCAAAACGACGCTATTTATAATAAAAAAAAGTTAATTTATTCTTTTACCTAAATTGAATGTGTTTCCATCTAAAAAATAATAGACCGTCACTTATATAAATTAAAGATTAAGCATCAAAAAATAAATTATAATAAACTTATCACAGAGCTATTTACATTCAATGTCTAATACATCATGTATTACACTCTCTTGAATGCTTTGAATAACAATAGAGACGATTGTATGATAAGAGTAAGAGTATGCACGATGTGGATGCAATCAATACACAAACATGTGATCAACTTAGTCTTGACATTATTTTAATTGATGAGAAGGTTAATAAATTTTTGTTATTTATTAATTTATATTTATTGCAATTATGCATTCGTACTAACTTTTTGATTTTTAAATTTATGATAGGAAAATCTTATCCATGCAACGATTCAAAAGCATCTACTTTTTCGATTCAAAGAAGGGTCTTTATATAACATTAAAAACTTAAAAATAGTTGCAAGTACCGACCGATATAGACCACTATCATGTGAGTTTAAAGTGATGTTACTACGTACAACGTCCCCAAAAAGTTGAAAGAATGAATCATCAACATACCACTGCATGAATACCACCACATGGATTTGAGTTCATATGTCCCGATATAATTGAAGCACGTGTTAATGACACTAATATACTGTCAGGTATTTTGCTAAAATAAGATATTATAAGTCACATACATATAATTTTAAATTATATTCTTTAATATTTACATAATGTTACTAATATTTATCTAGATATTGTGGGCTACTTGACCTACATTAGTGGCATTGATATTGTTAGTGGCGGATGGGAAAAAAAGAGATATTAAAATCATAACAAATTAGTAAGTTGTGAATTATAATACACGTATATATTTTGAAATTATTATTTAATTTTATAATATTTATAAATTTAATACTACTATTTTGGTTTAATATAATTTTGTTATATCAAATTTTATCATATGCAGTTCAGTAATCAGTAATGTAACTTTGTAGAATTTTTTTTAAATAAATTTAAAATTTATTACGAGTCCGTCGCGAAACGCGGGTTTTTTCACTAGTATATATATAAAGGAGAAGATGAAAACGGTTAGATAGCGCTCCTAAATCGTCCCAATGTATTTTTATAATTTTTTAAAATTTTTGAATTAGTAAATATTAAAAATTATAAAAAAATCTAAGTTACTTTATATTCTCCTAAATTTTCTCCAAATTTTAAAAAAAATATAAGTTACATTATATTCTCTTAAACTTTCTCCTCAAGTCAAATAAATTATTATTATCCATAAGATAAGTCTCGAAATTTTAGAAAAGACGTTATTATACATAAGGTAATTAGAAATTTTAGAAAATGTATTAAATTATTAAAAATCGAAACTATTTTGATTTTTCAAAAAGACAGTATCTATAAGAAAAAAGTTAATTTTATTCTTTTACCTAAATTGAATATGTTTTCATCTAAAAAATAATAGGCCATCACTTATATAAATCAATAAATTAAAGATCAAGTATCAACAAATAAATCACAACAAATTTATTACAGAGCTATTTACATTCAATGTTTAATACATCATGAATTACACGCTCTTGAATGTTTTGAATAACAATAGAGAAAATTTTATGATAAGAGTGAGAGTATGCACGTTGTGAGAGACAATCAATACAAAAACAGGCAATCAATTTAGCATTGACATGATTTTAATTGATGAGAATGTTAATAAATTTTTGTTATTTATTAATTTATTACAATTATGCATTCGTACTAACTTTTTGATGTTAAAATTTATTATGAGGCCGCCTCGAAGCGCGGCTTCTTTCACTAGTTCAAATATAAGCTCGAGTTTGTGAATTTTAACAACTCAGTGCATGTCATTTGAAATGAATTTCATACTCCTAAAAACAATCTGAAATAAGTTCGCAGTGATTCTTTTGTCCAGAATTTGGTAGGTTAATAACTAAGTTCTTTATTGTAAAATTGTATATAAATCGTATTTAGAAGCTTGGACGAGTAGAAAAAAAGAATGAAAAGCTATTCGACGATTAGAAAATAAAATTGAGACAAGACAATTTTGGTGACGCGGAAAACCCTAGTAAAAGGATCAAAAATCGCGGGTGGGGTGTGCTCAGCCAAGAATATCCACTAGAATGCTGTTTAAGATCGATTACAAGTGATTTGAATGAATAAAAATACATAAAAGTCCTATTCGTCGACTATGCAGCAGCAACCCGTCGGATGTATGTATTGTGTGTATAGTAATGTGATAGATTTCATTCTCTTCTTGCTTATCTCTTCAAGAATGTATTTATAGTCTGATTTGGATGCCTTCCACGATCCTATTTTCATGCTAGAAGCTGCTTATCACGTTTCTTGATTGTAGGGATCAACTCCATGTATTTGAATTATAGTTGAAGTAGGAATCTTATCCTTTCCTTAATTTTATGTCTGTCGGGTGCCTCAGTCTTACCCGTAGAGACTTGGTCTACTCGTCGGCTGTTACTCTCCCCTATTTTTTAGGACTTATAATGAATTATTAATATAATGTAAAATAATATTTGCAATATTATTTTATACAACTGATATTGCATTAATTGATAAATACTCATCAATTAAGGCAATCAATCTACTCGTCGGACTCCAAACAGTCTTTACCCGTCGTGTTCTTAATATGCTCGTCCATAGGACCTTCACTCGTCAATACAAACCTGGACGTGTAAAAATTTGGTTATAACAATAGTCCCCAATCTCATTGGGGTAAGAGTCTCAATTGCCCAATGAGATTGTTCTTGGGAATTGCATTTATTTTCCACTACTTCTCTTGCATGCAAAACAACTATACATACATATCATATATGTATCTCATAAATATCCAAACACTCCATTTCTCTTCTACTTAAACTCCCCACCAATTAGGACTTCAATCGCACTCTACCAATACATACGCCCTTCGATTTTTCTTTGCTACCAAATATTTCATCAGCTAATGGCGAAAAAAGGCAACAAGAGTAGTAACAAACCTGTACAAGCTGCTGCAACGATGAAGCCTAGGTGGACGGCGACCGACATTCTTGACTCCAAGAATACCAATTCTAGTTCGATGGCATCTGATAGTATTGTTGATATCACCCTGTTGTTCAAATCGGACTCTCATGTGGTGCTTGTCGTCCCCGACGAAGGGGTATTTTCTGACTTCCATTCCCCCGGATGGATTTGTTTTTACAATTACCCATTTAAAATCGGTATGTCTTTCCCATTCACGAAGCTTGCTACTTATTTTATAAGAACTCTGGACATTTCCCCATCTCAAGTGATGCCCTCGGCGTGGAGAATTTTGGCTTCCTTAGATGTAATCGAAGACAAACACCAACTTGGAATTGATTTGTCAGTTGTTACATACGCATACCAGGCGAAAAAGATTAATGGTGGCCTTTATGGGCTTGTTGGTCGTAAAAAGAGAACGCCCTTGACCTTGAACTTGGACTATGTGCATGATCGTGGCTGGAAGAATAATTTCTTTTATGTCGAGAAAGCGTTACTCGGGACCCATGTTGCCTATCTTCGTGAAGAATGGAACAGAAATGGTAATTATTGCTACCTTGTTAGTTTATGTCGTACTTTTGTTTTAATTCAGCTCTAGTTTTTATTATGACGCCACGTCTATGATGTATTTCCCCTTTCATCCGTACTCATACATTGTTGTTCGTTCCTTGTCGTGTTACTAAATCAAGGTCACGTCGTTTTTTGCCTTGTATATACTTTTTATATATGTCTTCTGTTGTCTACGTCATTATCATGATTTGGAAGGGCTTGCGTCCCTTGGACTTGACATCACTTATTAACTATTTTTCTCCACGTTGAAACATATATTGTTTGGATTGCTTTTGTTTTTAGACTGCAGTGCTGAATCGGCTATTGATGATGTTAAGGCCGCTAAGATAGTTGGTGAAATCTTGGCATTGCCTTTGGACCACAGAGTCTGGCCTAATTGTATGGATCGTCCAATTCGACATTCTGCTCCCGTTGACGCTGCAGCCTTTGCCAGCAAACTGCTCCTTAAGTCTGCTGCTGGAAAGGAATTTGGTGGGTCTGAGTCCCACTCTAGGGCCACCAGGAGTACTGCTGTTTCTGAAAGACAAGGGCAAGGGAATTGTTATCACACCCTTAGACACTCAAATTGATGACATTTCGTCTGATTCAACTAGCACCCCCGAAGCTGAGAAGATGGCCAATTCTGGTCGTCAATTCATCAAAGGTATATTTCAGTTGTTACTAGTACTGCTCCTTATTTTCATCATACAGACTCTTTTCCCAATTCATGGTGCAGAGTACAAGCGTCTTGTTATCTGTGCTCTTGAGATGTCAGGAAAGGAATTGTTTCTGAAGCGTGCACGTGAGTCGGGGAGTGAAACTCCCAAGAGTTCTCGTAAAATATCCCGTTCTTTCAGTCCCCAATCGAAGAAAGCCAAAGTAATGGTTCCACCACCTCCTCCTGCTATCATGGATGCCACACCCGAGATTGCTCTTGATGACTGGCAATGGCCTGATCTTCATAGGAACAGTGTCAATGTTGAACCTAGATCATTAGTCCATATATTGGCCCCCCTTCTGCTGCCCGAGACGGTTAGTGGTCATGGTTCCAAGACCGTCGACCAAGTGATGGTCGAAGATGTTGGGCACTCTTTCCATGTAAGTTTTTGTTTAATCCTTCTACTTTGTACTTGTTTTTCTTTTGTTTCAATCTGGACGAACATATTGTGATCTTCATCTTTGTCTTTATTACAGGCATTTCAAGCCATGCTGCTGTCACATGCTTCTTATCGTAAATTTTCTACTGAGATGGCTGAGTTGAAATTGGAACATTCCAGTTGCCAAGAGAAGATTCGTGTGTTGCAGGAGCAGGTGTTCATGGCTCACAAAGAGATGAACGATATGCACAATGAGCTCACCAGTTTTGCTGCTAAAGTTGAAGAAACCGAAGGAACGTTTCTGTAGGAGACCAAGGATACACTTACTCAAGGTATCATGAAGTCTCGCGTTGAAACTATGTTAGAGTTCCGTCGTGGAGAATGGGGCGACAAAGACATTGATGAGGCTGTCAGGATTTACAATGAAGCGTACCCCGATGATCCTGTCAACCCTGGTGACGATGGGGGTAATGCAGCGGCCGGTGGCTCTTTTGTGGTTGCAAGGAATGTTCAAGACGACAATGAGAGTGACGATGAATAGTTGGTTATCTCTCTTTGTCGTTATTATTTCATTTAGAACTTTTTATTTCTGAACTTTATCGAATTATTTCCTTTTGACGTCAGTTTTTGCGTTGTTGGTTTGGATATTAGTCCATGTTTCGTCTTTCATGACGGGGGACCGTCGGAATTTTTATTTGATGGTCTAAGAATCTTCTATAGACATCTTTCACGTCACATTGTTCTTATTGGTTTAACTGTCGTTATGATCTTGTGTTGCCAACCTTCAGTGATTAACTGCTATTAATCATTTGCTACGTATATCTTATGATATTTCGCTATTTTGTAAACATTTGTGGGTGCTGTATTTGTGCTATGTTTGTCAAATATCACGAACATACAGGACTTTTCGACAGCTTGTCTGAGCATTGAAATTGTCATAAAAGTTTGTAGACATTCTTTGGGTATGTCATAAGCATTAAAATATAAAAAGTTTGCATGCATGTCATTGGCAGGTCTTTTATGTGTAGTCGTCATGTATTTCAGACATTTAACGATTAGATTGTCCAACTTGTAGATGAGTTTTGTTAAACTCGTATATATGTAGAAGAATATAAATCATGTTAGATTATTCGTAATTTCTGTTTATAAGATTTGCCAAAACATTTTATTATGTAGATGTTAGCTAGGTTATATAATCTTACATTCGTTAGATCGTTTTACTCGTTGATTCGTTGATTCATCACTTCGTTGCGTCGATCGTCGATATCGTTTTTCTTACGTAAGTGCATGCACGACGTTAAGTAGTTAAAAGGCCTTCCCCCTCTTGAAACTAACTTATTTTTCGTAGTTTTTGGTTTTAATATGGAGAATGCAGAAAATTATTACTTAAAAGTAAATAATTTTATTTCTCACTTTGTTGGTTTCGTATTTAAAGGACGGGCCTTTAGTTTTTTTTATTCGTCGTGGGTGATCAGCCCAATAGTTGGTAATGTCGGGATACTATGCCCCTAGTTACCATGTATGTTTTCGTAATATATGCACATCATGATGGCAATTTTCGTAGGTCGCCAAGTGTTTAAATAGTACTCTAAATTAACAATTGGGCATAAAAGTGCATAAATTAAGGCATTCATAGAACCATCAATTGTTCAAAAGCAAGTACGATATATTTCACACACACAAAACATATTTCTGAGACAAAGGCGTGTCATGCATTTTATTGAAACAAACTAAGAACCAACAAAGCAAGTCAAACCATAAAACAAGTAACAAGCAAACCAATCGTCCAGGCATTCTACATGTCCTAATGACTTGTTATATTTAAAAAAGCAAAATGAAATATAAAGACCTATGAAGAAATCATAAATGATATGCCTTCAAATGATGAGCATTCCAGCTTCTCGGAATTTGCAGTCCTTCCATTGTCGACAGCCTATATGCTCCTCGTCCGACGACTGCATCGATCAAGTAAGGCCCTTCCCATGCGTCAGCGAATTTACCAGCGTCGGTATCTATTGTGTTTTGGAAGACCTTTCTAAGGACAAGATCCCATTCTTGAAACTTCCTTATGCGGACATTTTTGTTGTAGGCATTTGCAACTCTTTGTTGATAAGAGGCCATGCATATCTTGGCCATGTCACGGAGTTCGTCGACTGTATCCAAGTCATGGACGAGTTCACTTTCGTTGCTCTCAACTGTTGCAAGTCCATAACGAGCTGTCGGACTCATAATTTCTGTTGGCAACACAGATTCAGTCCCATACACCAATGCAAATGGAATTTGACCCGTCGACATCTTTGGAGTTGTTCTGTCGGCCCATAGAGTCCATGGTAGCTCTTCAGCCCATCGTCCTTTGTAGGTCGTCAGTCTCTTTTTTAGGTTGTTAACAATGATCTTGTTGCTCGATTCAGCTTGACCATTGGCCTGTGGATACCTTAGCGTCGACTTTGTCAGTGTTATGTTCCATTGACGATAGAAGGATTCCGTCTTTTCACTTATGAATTGTGAGCCGTTATCGCAAACAATCTCAGATGGCACACCAAACCTGCACAAGATATTACATTTGATAAAAGATATTACCTCTTTCGACTTAATTTGCCGGAATGTTTCTGCCTCTATCCACTTAGAGAAATAATCTGTCATGGCCAACATGAATACTTTCTGACCTGATGCTGGTGGCATTTTCCCCACGATGTCCATCCCCCACTTCATGAATGGCCATGATGGAATCGACGGGTGCAGATATTCTGACGGCTGATGTAGGACGGGAGCATGCCTCTGACAGGCATCACACCTTTTGACATAATCAATAGCATCTTGCTTGACAGTTGGCCAATAATATCCCATACGTAGTACTTTGTATGATAAACTTCTGCCTCTAGAGTGATTTCCACAATCTCCTTCATGCACTTCTTTCAGTACCCGTCGGGCTTCTTCGTCCTCCAAACATCTTTGTAGTAAACCAGTAGCAGAAGTTTTGAATAGAACTTCATCTATTAACAGAAATCTTGACGCTCTCATCTTGAGTCGTCTTGCCTCATTGTTGTCGCTTGGTCGAGTATCACTCGACAAGTATTCCTTTATTTCAGTAGTCCAATTCGTCAGTCGAACGGGTTGATCATCAGTCAAGTCTTCCAAAGTCATTACACCTTTTAATTCTTCACCTCTTTCCGTAGCTGGCTTCATGACGTGTATGATGGGTATGGTCGTCAAACTTTCACGTCGAAAGACAGCGCCCAGTCCTGCCAGAGCGTCAGTTTGTGTGTTCATTTCCCTTGGAACTTGACGAATGCTGAATCTTGTGAAACCTGCTTGTAGCTCCTTGACGATTCCCAGATATGCCGACATCTTCTGGTCCCTAGCCTCATAAGACCCATTTACATGATTAACAATCAACAAGGAATCACAACATACCTCAATGTGACTTATATTCAATTCTCTTGCCGTTGTTAGACCAATAATCAATGCCTCATTTTCCGCCTCGTTATTAGTGGCTTCGAAGTCACAACATATTGAATGTGCTAGGATATCCCCCTTTGGTGATTTAAGCACAAGTCCTAGACCTGTTCCGTTGACATTTGACTCCCCGTCGGTGTACATTGTCCAATGCTCAATCCTTGTTTCTGACATCATCGATTGTAACTCATCATTGGATTTTGTTAACTGACTTGGGCTGAAATCTGCCACAAAATCAGCTAAAGCTTGTGACTTGATAGCCGCGCAAAGTTCATAAACTATGCCATACATGCTTAGTCTGACGGACCATTTAGCCATCCTACCCGACAATTCTGGCCTTCTCAACACCATCTTCAACGGATAATTTGCCCTGACACATATTTTGTGGGCTTCAAAATAATGTTGTAGTTTGATTGACGTGACAGCTAAATCCAACACTAGTTTCTCTAGTGACGAGTATCTTGTCTCAGCGTCGACCAAACTCTTGCTAACGTAGTATATCGGAGACTGCATGTTGTTCTCTTCTCTTACTAGAACTCCACTAACTGCTTGTTCCGTGACTGACAAGTATACAAACAACATATCTCCAGGTATTAGTTTGGACAAAAGTGGGGCTGTTGTCAAGTATTGTTTTAATTCCTTGAACGCTTCTTCATGTCTTCCCGCCCAACAGAACCCTTTGTTTTTCCTGAGGACGTCGTAAAATAACTTGCACCTGTCAGACAACCTTGAAATAAATCTGTTTAAGGCGGCCACTCGTCCTGGTCAATTTTTGCACTTCTTTAACGGATTTTGGTGATGTCAATTCGAATATTGCTTTAATTTGTTCAGGGCTGGCTTCTATTCCTCTTCTTGTCACCATATGCCCTAAAAAGTTCCCTGATGTTACTGCAAAGTTGCATTTTGATGGATTGAGCTTCATGTTATAAGCTCGCAGAATGTCAAATGTTGTTGTCAAGTCTCTGACGTGGTCTGATGCGCACTTTGACTTCACTACCATATCATCGATGTAGACTTCCATTGTTTTACTTATTTGTTCTTTGAACATTTTGTTAACTAAGCGTTGGAAGGTCGCACCAGCATTCCTCAAGCCAAAGGGCATTGCCAAATAGCAGTATATTCCCCTGTCGGTCACAAATGCTGTCTTCTCAGCATCTGTCGGGTGCATCTTAATCTGATTAAATCCGCTCGACGCGTCCAAGAATGTTAACAACTCATGTCCAGCTGTAGCGTCGACCATTGCATCTATGTGTGGCAATGGATACAGGTCATTTGGACATGCCTTATTTAGATCCGTGTAATCGACGCATACTCTTCACTTCCCATTTTTCTTCTAAACAATCACTACATTTGCCAACCATTCTAGGTAGTCCACTTCTCGAATCATCTCAGCCTTCAAGAGTCTACCGACTTCGTCGTTGATAATTTGATT
The DNA here is from genome assembly GCA_008931105.1 of Oenanthe javanica. NCBI lineage: Eukaryota > Viridiplantae > Streptophyta > Magnoliopsida > Apiales > Apiaceae > Oenanthe > Oenanthe javanica. The sequence goes on from QRFB01005421.1 coordinate 20,786, forward strand.
CCTGCCGGGCGCAAATTTTCTTCTCTTTTGCTGGAGGAGCACGTAGTTTTGGTCAACATTGAGTCTATGGGTGATGAATTTTTCACTAATGCCCGTTATGTCATCGTGTTCCCATGCAAAAGCTTCTAAACGTTCTGCCAAGAACTCAACCAAATTGGCTTCGACCTCCGGTGGTACATCCTGTCCGACTAGCACTTTCTTTTCTCCCGTCGAGAGGCTCACTTCCGTCAGCTTTTCTGCGTCCATACTTGTAACTTGAGGAACGTCCTTCCCCTGGTGTTGAATAGTTGGTCTCAGGCAAGTCTTGTAACACTGTCTCGCTTGAACTTGATCTCCTTGAATCTGTTGGACTCCCCAGGGCGTCGGGAACTTTACTACTTGGTGATATGTTGACGGGATAGCTTTTAAGTCATGTATCCATGGCCTTCCAAGGATTATGTTGTAGATTGATTGACAATCAATGATGAGAAACTTCTGCAATAAATTCACCCCTTGAGCATACGTGGGTAATGAAATTTCGCCAATTATTCTCTTAGTCTCGCCACTAAACCCGACGAGTACAGTACACTTCTTTGTCATGTCAAGTTCATTCAAGCCCATCTCTCATAATGCATCTAACATCATAATATTCACTGCACTACCATTATCTACCAAGATTCTCTTGACCAGGCAATTTCTGACGGGCAGTGAGATGACTAAACTATCGTGTTGTGGCTCTATCACGTGTTCCCTATGTGACTCGTCGAACTGAATTGCTGGCAACTTTGTTTCCATGATGTCTGCTCGCATGACCCTCATTCCAGGCTCTCTTGTTGCCCTCTTTGCTTGTGAATATGTAGCTCCACATACCTCAGATCCTCCAACTATAAAGTTGATGACCTTGTGATGTGGTGGAGGGGGAGGTTATTTTGGTGGTGACGACTCTTTAATCCTGTTTTTTCCCGTCATGTATTCTGTCAAGTAACCCTTCTTGACGAGTATTTGAATTTCTCTTCTCAATGCCACACAATCATATGTTCTATGACCATAGTCACTGTTGAAATCATACCACAACTTTGATTCGGGATTCACTTTAGGTTTGTTTGACTTTGACAGCCAATTGACAGCATTTCTCAATTTATTGAATTCTCTCACCAAGGCCGACGGGCTAATACTGAATCCGTAACTGTCAAACGTCGGTGGAAGATTCGGGTCTTTTCTCCTGTACAACCTTCCTTGTACAGTCTTAACACGTGCATCTTCACGATTGTTCCTTGAATAAGGCCTGTTGTCTCGTGCCTTTGTCATAAAAATTTTTCTATTAGGGCGATAATAGTTGTCCTCATCATCTTTCCTGTCTTCTTCCAACCTGACTTGGGCCATAGCTTTGGCTTGTACGTCGTTCATGGTCTTGCACAGGTATTTCGTCAGTTCGTCGTATAACGGTGTATCCCTCACTAGTCCACGGCAGAAAGGTTCAATAGCCGTCGGTACGTCACAATTTGTTATTGTCACCTTTTCTTTGTTCAATCTGGAAAGGTATTCTCTCAAGGGCTCTCTATACCTTTGCACAATTCTGTATAAGTCACTCGTCGTCTTTTCAAATCGTCTGCTACTAGCAAATTGTAGATTGAACGCATCAACAAGGTCCGCAAACGACGATATGGTTCTGTTTGGCAGTCCGATGAACCATTGGAGGGCAGGTCCTGTGAGTGTTGAGCCAAATCCCTTTCACATACAAGGTTCCCTCAACTCTTTATTAATTGGTACCGTAAACACTCGTTGTTTATACTGAGCGATATGTTCTTGTGGGTCAGTCTCACCATCATACAACCTCATATGTGGTATGTTAAATCGTTTCGGAATCTCCACCAAGGCAATATCATCAGTGAAGGGGGAATCCGCATAGCTTGTCGGTGTAGCCTTTTCTAACGGCTTTGGTACACCCGGTATACGTTGTATCATTTCTCTCATATCCTTCAACTCCAGCTTCATGGCATCCATCGTGTTACTTTCTAATCGTGAACTTCTATGCCTTGACCTTCTATTCGACCTTTCTTCTTCGTTGTCATGCCTGCCCGTCGTATCTTTCTGCCATTGAGATGTTGTGTTAGCGTTGTTGTCCGTAGCTTCAATCTCAGCCCTGTTTGTGCCCAACACAAGAACTTCATCATCCCCTTTTCGTTCGTCTTTCCTCCTGACCACCATCACCATAATCCAGCCTTCGAACCACACTTGCCACCGTTTGTTTTGAAACTGCCGTTGCACTTGATCTCACCGTGCTCAACGTAGCTTTGAGTGTCTCATTTTCTGCACGCAAGGTTTCAACATCTATTTGTAATTTCTTCACGATAGTAAGTACTTCATCATTCGTAGGGTTCGTAGTTTGCTCTTTGTTACCGCTTTGTTCAAGATTCGTTGCCATGACCGTGGAAATCGTGTAGAACTCTTAGTTAGTTTCCCACAGACGGCGCCAACTGTTTTGTCCAGAATTTGGTAGGTTAATAACTAAGTTCTTTATTGTAAAATTATATATAAATCGTATTTAGAAACTTGGACGAGTAGAAAAAAAGAATGAAAAGCTATTCGACGATTAGAAAATAAAATAGAGACAAGACAATTTTGGTGACGCAGAAAACCCTAGTAAAAGGATCAAAAACTGCGGTTAGGGTGTGCCCAGCCAAGAATATCCACTAGAATGTTGTTTAAGATCGATTACAAGTGTTTTGAATGAACAAAAATACATAAAAGTCCTACTCGTCGACTATGCAGCAGCTACCCGTCGGATGTATGTATTGTGTGTATAGTAATGTGATAGATTTCGATCTCTTCTTACTTATCTCTTCAAGAATGTATTTATAGTCTGATTTGGATGCCTTCCACGATCCTATTTTCATGCTAGAAGCTGCTTATCACGTTCCTTGATTGTAGGGATCAACTCCATGTATTTGAATTATAGTTGAAGTATGAATCTTATCCTTTCCTTAATTTTCTGTCCATCGGGTGCCTCAGTCTTACCCGTCGAGACTTGGTCTACTCGTCGGCTGTTACTCTCCCCTATTTTTTAGGAGTTACAATGAATTACTAATATAATGTAAAATAATATTTGCAATATTATTTTATACAATTGATATTGCATTAATTGATAAATACTCATCAATTAAGACAATTAATCTACTCGTCGGACTTCAAACACTCTTTACCCGTCGTGTTCTTAATATGCTCGTCCATAGGACCTTCACTCGTCAATACAAACCTTGACGTGTAAAAATTTGGTTATAACAGTGATGTAGTTACAAAGAGTTCAATTAAGAAAATATCTTTATTTTTCTTAAATGTGAATTTGAAAATATCTTGTATTCCACAAATTTCTTTCCTTATTCACACACACACACATAAAAGATCCCCAAAGGGATGGGTCCATGGGAAGTCATTTGCAAATATGCGATATTCTAGTATAAGCGTGTATCTATACGTTCCTAGCACAATACTCCTGTAAACCCATAATTTCGCATAGTCTAATTTAAGTGTGTATCTATACCATACATTGCCAACACGATACTCCTGTGACCTATAATTTATTGGACGTAAACTTCAACTGATTATACAATACTTGAACAATTTGACTGTTAATACAATATATCCAGTATTAGGTAAGTACGACAGAGATTTCTGTTACCTGCTATAGTTCAAGCATATAATCCAGTATATCCAGTATTAGGTAGCAAAAGGAAAACAAAACTTATATCATGACTTTGTTGTGGCTTATGTTAACGAGCATTCCCTTAAAATAGTGTTTTTTGATAATACACTACAAGAAAAATAGCTTTATACAAACATTTTTTCCCGTTGTCTAATACCGAGGAAAATCGTTGAATATTGAGCCGTCGTCTGATACGCAGATCACACAACGGTGCGCAATCGTTGTCTGAAATAAAGGGAGACAACACTCTGTCTTCTTAAAAGTATTGTCCAATTACTACAAACAACAACACTCTCGACTAAAAAACCATTGTTACCCTTCAAATCATTCAAGTGTTTGTTAATTTAATTATGTTGTTCCTCTAATCTACACCCAACTGTTTTTGCTTAACAATGCATTGTCTCCTTTATATTAGCTCAAATGTTTGTAAAGTTAGTTATGTTGTTAGATATATAAGAACACAATACTTTGTTCTAAACTAGACGTTGTTTCACTAATCTACACCCAACTATTTTTGCATAACAAACTATTATCACCCTTGTATTTGCTCAAGTATAAGAATATCTATTCTGTTGTTACAAATATAAGAACACAATATTCAGTTGCAAATTCTGTTGTGTGTATTGTGAGAAAACAATGGATAAAAAATCCATTGTTTGAAACTACTCATTGGCACAACACTACCCTTTCAAACTTGTATGACTGACTTGGTTCAAACAACGGTAAGCAGTACTATTGTGTTAATTTTAATAAGACAATATCCATTTAAACCATTATATAAATCTATTCATTAGCACAACACCAACATTTTAGACACTTGTTTGACCGGATTTTTTACATAATGGTTTGTTAAACCATTGTAGTGCGTATGGATCAGACCATATATTTTTAAGGTCGAAAATAAACCATTGTATGTTAATTCTGCGCAACACTTTTTTGGCTGAGTGTTGTTTGATCGGTGTTGTCTGAAACTGTTTTTCTTGTAGTGACACTATGAGAATTTTTACAAAACAAGAGAAGAAATATAATTTGCAACTGATTCACTCCTAGAAGCCATTATAAGTTAAACCAATCTACAGGCCCGCATTCACACACACTGTGTTATGTGTTGACACACAATTATGTGGAAACTTTGGTTGGCTATGTATCGTACTTCTTGCATATCTCTTTTCTTTCATTTTCTTGATGTCTTTTTTCTTTTTACATTTTTGTCACTCTCCCAAATTATTAAGACGGTGTGATTATTGTTGACTGATCAAGCCATGAAAGTAGTAAACACAGTAAAGCTAAAAGAAGAATTTGATTATGAAATCCTATGTCGAAAGCTTGAGAAGGAAGTTGATCACCTTACTGCAGAAATGGATAGACAGCTGAAGATGAGGGATAATGATATAATTAAACTAGAAAGAAAGCTTGAGGAATGTAAAAATTCGTTTGCTGAAACAGAAAATGGTTTTGTAGCAAGATCTAAGGTACTTTACTCTCCTTGACCCGTGGTACTATTCATGCTAGATATATCATAATATATATGTTGTCACAAGGTGATACTCTAAAATCTTTCACTTAAAAGTAGGGTACCACCCAATCTAAGATCTTGGACTCACTGCAGTTACTAGAGACGGAAAATATTCGTCTAGAATCAGAAATGAAAGAAGTGCTAAATAAACTCAATCTTCAGAAAGATCAGAATGATTCAATTTGCAGTGAGGTTGTACGACTGAAAGCTACTATTGAAACTGATAAGTACTAGAGAAATTAAAAGACTTTTTTTTTGCCATTTTCTAAACATATACTGTCAATTTCGGTGCTTAAAATCGCCCCGTTGTTTATTTAGTATTGATGCTAGATTAGATTACAACAATAATGATTTATCTTCTATTCACAGTTAGTTGAGAAAGAAAATTCCTGATTAGAGGCAGAGATGAAAGATATACTGACGGAACTGAACCTGCAGAAAGATCATAATATTCTGATGCAGGACGATATTGCACGCCTTAAAACAAATCTCAACCATAGCTCGGTATTTACATTTTTTTTTCGTTTACATTTTTTCATTGTGTTCCCTGGGATAAAAGGCTGACTCTATTCCTCATCTATCTCCCTGAGGTTTAACTGATCCCTTGAAGAGGAGAGAGAGAGAGAGAGCACTACCTGATATTAAACTGCAATGATTTTTTAACTTACTATAAAATGGTCTTCATAGAATAGATCTTTTCCGCTGTCATTAACAAAAATATAAAACAAGATGCTATGTTTTGATACATTGATCAAAATGTAGTCTCTGATAGGGGATCGTAATCAGCATAACGTGAAGGTCCCATTCTAATTGTATGCAAGAAATCTTCTATAAANAATAGGGGATCGTAATCAGCATAACACGAAGGTCCCATTCTAATTGTATTCAAGAAATCTTCTATAAACTGGATGCACCAAGAAGTTACAGGTTATGCTTGTAAGAAAGGAGTAAGAGAACAGGAAAATAAATTTATGAGGAAATAGGAATGCCTTGTAGAGTTTCAAAATATGTATGTATTCTCTAACTCACGGTAACGCCATTGTTTGCAATATATTTGTTGACCTACATGCTGGTCAATATATAGTGACCCTATAAGTGGCAAATCTTCTTGGTACTGGCCGATTCCTTAGCTCTCTATTCTCCACTTCTACTTGATCTTTGTCCGCCACTAGAGCAAGAGAACCTCCAGTTAATGAACTAAAAGGACCTCATAAATTAACTGGTCTGGTATAACTTGTTTCAAAAGTGATAAAGAGCTCACACTAATTTTGATATCACAACTTGCTCCAGTAATCATATTACAGATTCTTTTCTATGGACACATGGATATTAACACAGAAATCCATTAAAATTGATGAATATTGTGCAATAATAATTTGCAGTTCAAGTAAGAGGTTCGAAACATTGTATATTTGTACATCTATCTACTATATATCTTGTTTGTTGCTTAAAGAACCTCCCCAAAGGATTAATTCTATTTTACTGCAAACCCATTTAGACAGAACACAGATACTAATGCAGTTTTTTGGGGCTGTTTCCAGAAACACCACCTTGAAGAGTCTACAAACCGGAAAGTACTTGCAGAAACTACCCAGATTTGTGAGAAGAAAATAGCAGACTTGATGAGGCAGTTGGAAGATGATCGAGCATGCATGTTCCAAACGTGTTAAAGAACAATCAGATGTGATGGAGAAGAGAATAGCAGAGTTGACGATGCAAGTAGAAGATAAACGTATGCAGTCTGAAAGTCTGAAAAAAAGTTAGTTGTGATGAGGATGAAAATATCGGATCTGGTGAAAAAAAATGGATGATGAGCGCTATCGATCTGAGAGTACTAAAGAACAAATAGATATACTGCAGAAACTCCTAAGTGATCATCAAACGTCAACTCAGGTCAAGCTCCGAAGCTGTAATTACTGGTCATATACTATCGATGCTGAATCTCATGTGCTATATCTCTTTAGTTATTCATTTTCATTCAGCTCTTCTTTTGTTCTTCTAATCAAGTTTAGAGATACATGTTCCTTTTGTTTTTTAATTACAAAATAAAGATTCATCAATAAATTTGGATGGCAATGTAGCATATATTCTTATCACATGATCATGTCATGACGCAATTTTGAGAAAAGATTTTCCTTGCGCCTCTTTAAAATAAATTGGAATTGTGAAGTTTATTTTTCTTGAGTATTCCCTGTAACAGGTAGAACATAATACATTTCAGAAGGCACAAGCAGAAAGCACTCAAATGTATGAGAAGAAAATAGCAAACTTAATTCAACAACTAAAGGACGAGAAGGCTCATTCTGTAGCTGCAGAGGAACAACTGGTTGCATCAAGGAAACTACTCGGTGACAATCAAAATATTATCCAGGTCAGCTATATAAATATTGCAACTGTATGGTTCCATTAATTTAATATCTGCAGCAGTGTTGTTTTTGTGAAACAATCTGCCAAAACACAATAATAAATCACGAGTGATTATGTGTGCAAACAATAGATTAGTGTATGACAATAAGCAAACTGTTAAAGAGAAAACATAAGAAACGGAGGATGTCTCGAGTCCAGTGCGGAACTGTCTCCTTAAAGCTATTTCGCCTCTCACCGTATGTTTGAGTCGATAGCTCCTAGGATAAAACGAGAACACGATGATGTCATGAAGAACAACACCTTCAGCGAGCTTTAACAGAGCAAGAAAACTATCACCAGGAAAGAGGACGACTGTATTTAGGGTTTAGGACAAAAGATTGACTTAAAACCTAAGACCGAATGAGGTGAATATATAGACTGGGAAAACTTGGGCGCTACATAATTTCCTAAATTACCACGCGTTTTTCTTAATTAATCACGCGTTAATTAATAAAGGAAATCAGTTGTCAAAATCAATTCGTAATCAAATTCGAATTAATAATAATACTTATTATTAAAACAAAATAACGAATTATTATATTGAGCTAAAGCACAGTGGAAATTTGACAGTAACTAAGTTTGAGTTTACTGTCGAAGTCGACACTAAGTTTCTCGCAAACAACTTTGATTTCAGCAAAACTGTGACACTAAGTTTCTCGCAAACAACTTTGATTTCAGCAAAACTGTTCCGGATTTATTCGCCCCAAATTTTGTTGCATTCGTGTCCGCAAGTCGCGCACGTGGGTGGTTGAGCAATATCATACTAACACATCTTAAACACTACATAAGTGTTCTACTATATAAAGTAATGGAAAACTCTTTTCCAATTCAATGTGGGATTCAAGTTCTCATTTCTAGATTTTCACTTTCAAGGTACCAACTTTGGATAATCATATCTCATCCATTCCTTGATCATTTTGTATACTTAAATATGTGTTGGAAAGCTCTCTCGAAGAAGAACATACTCCAAGCATGACTTGTTGCGCGCACGCACCTATGAAGTATTCAAAATTAGGCTCAAAATGACTTGACAATGTGGGGCTTCTACCCACATTTTCCAACAAATATTTTGACTCCCACCACTAACATTAACCTCTTCATTATCGGTGGAAGTTGTTGATTTCATAAACCTAAGAAGTCTTCCACCTTTTGTATAATCTTTTAAAAAATCAACCTTTTTTTATTGATTTTTCTTCCTTCGGCTCCAGATCGATGTTTTTTCATCCTAATTAAATGTCAATATAATTAGGGATTTGGAAGCCAATGATAATAAGAAGAGGAATCGTTAGTTTTTACAAAATATGGAGATTGATATCTAATATTTGCATATCTTTAATTTTATTGTGCTTCTTTACATAAACAAAAACAAAAAAGAAATTATTTTGGCCGTAATTATTATTATTATTTGGTTCTTATATCTTAAAAAAAATTGGTGTTCTTTTATAAAAATATTGTACCCCTAATTTTTTTTGTGCCTCTACATATATTTTTTAATTTTTTCACTCTTTTATAAAAAAAATGTGGCCCTAATTTTTTTTGGTGCCCCATTCAAGAGCATAAACCGCTTGGCCTCGTGGAGTTGTAATTGAAACAAACTGCGATCAAAACTTAAATACCATAATAATGGTATATTTTTTCTGGTAATGGGATGAGCATGCAGCCAATTCTTGCAAAGAACATGAAAACGAATCTGGTCAGTGAGACAGAGTCTGCCCAGAATTTCACCTAATAGATTGGGATCAAGTTTAGACCACAAGTACTTGATAATATCTTCTTCTTCGTGTTTTGCATGTTTCTTGTTGTTGTTGGTCTCATCATCAAGGTTATTTTTTGGTTCTGGTAACGAGTAACTATAACAACGAGTATCGAGTAGTTTGTGTAATAATGGGACAAGCAAAGGAACTGAAAGGATCAACAAACCAAACAACTTTGTTCGATCGCCAAACATCTTCGTTAGATATTGCTAGCTTTTAACTGCATGCCTTCTAATCCCAAAACTCTCTCTCCTACATGTAAACAAAAATCAGGTCTTGCATTAGACATCTATTTTATTTGGGTTATGATTGTTAAAGACATATGTTTTATTTCTGTTAAGTATTTTAGAACTAATAATTTGAATATTATATTTTAATATCTTAATACTCCCTCCTGTCAGTGTTTTAAAAAACGGTTGTCTCACCGATGGATCCCGTCTCGATTAATTGAAATCGGGTCAAAAAACGTTTTTTTTTTAATTGGCCGAAACGGAAAAAATCGGCCGAGACGGTCAAAAATTGGTTGAAACGGTCAAAATCGGTAAAAATTATTTTATTTTAAAAAAAAAGTTAAAATTTTAAAAAAATTAATAACTAATATATTTTTAGTACAAATTTATAATAAATATGAGTTGTATGACCCTTGATACTTCATAAATTTTAAATACTCTCTCAAATCGCTAATAATTATATGACATATTATGTAATAACTATTAAGATTAATTACTCCCTCCGTCCCGTTGAGTTGTTATCATTTCAAAATGGGGTGTCTGGCACGCATTTTAAGGTGAATTTTAAGGATAGTTCCATAATTTATTTTTGAAATTTTCCTTTTTTGTATAAAAATAGAACAATCCTATTTTTATACAAAAAAAGAAATTTTTAAAAATAAGTTATGGAACTATCCTTAAAATCCACCTTAAAATGCGTGCCAGAAAGTGAAAAAAAAGTGATAACAATTGGGTGGGACGGAGGGAGTATTATATAATGATTATTAAGTATAAACCACTTAAAATGTTAATGATAAGGGGGGTTTTCGTAAATGTTAACATCTAAATATATATTGATTAATAATATAAGATATTTTTTTATTATAATTTTATAATAATTTGAAAATGTTTAAATATAATTATATATTATTATATATTAAATTATTTTTGATTAATACTCCGATTAATCAATTCGATTAATCATCGATTACCCGATTAATCACCGAACGGTACATTCACCGTCTAACTCTGATTCCCGTCTTTTAGAACATTGCCTCCGGTTCTTAATAATGTTTTTTTACTTTTTGGCACGCATGTTTAGGAGTAAAAAACACATAGTTATAATTGATATTAGTTTTTAATTTTTATATCATATAAAAATTTAAATTCTAAATTTTTATTTGATATAAATTTTTTTAATTTATGTTAAATATATATATGTGTGTGTTTTTTTACTTCTAAACATGCGTGCTAAAAAGTCAAAAAAACTATTATTAAGGACAAGAGGGAGTATCATTCAAACCTTTTGCTAATATTTTAAATATTAAATTTTAATGAAAAAATGATCTGAATGCCGCAATTTAAAATCTTTACCTATGGCTAAGGTCCAACTTGTAAGTAAGTAGGGGTGAATATTCGGTTAACCGAAACCAAAATTGAAATTTTTTCCGGTTAACCGAAATCGAATTAGTCAGAAAAACGCTACCAAAAACCGAATCGAAATTAATTCGGTTTTTAAGCGAAACCGAAATTATTATTTCGGTTATTACCGAAAATCGAATTTATAAACGAAATTTATTTAAAAAATTAAAAAACTGAAAATTAACTACCTATTGTAATAAAATATTAATATATATATATATTAATATATAATATATGCAATATAGTATATATTAATATATATATATATATTATATATTAATATATGTATAATATACATAATATAATATTAAATCGGTTAATAAATTCGGTTATTCGATTACCGAATAACCGAAATGTCAAAAAAACTCTACTGAAAACCGAACCGCATGCTCACCCTTACTTGTAAGGCAAAAAAAAAAAGAGTAAAAAGAATGATGTCTAAAATTGATCCCATCAAATTCAGAAAACAAAATATAAAATCTTTACTCGCATCTTTATTATTTTACATTTGCTAATTTTCTTTGTGTTGTCGATGCAAAAACTTGATAAAGCCTGTACTACACAGACTGACCATACTCCTGCAAGTCCAAGTCAAATTAACAAGAAAGTAGGGAGAAACTGTGACATCTAAAGGGAATAACAGCTGTTTGAAGACTTAATAACTCAATATATACAATTTTTCATCCAATTGTTCAAAATATAGTCAAGATGAAATTTTTACATTTTATAGTCAGCTACAGATTCACAGTGGGCAGAAATTATGCTATTACTTTGAGGCAAATAGAAGTAGAGGCTAGTACTGAAAAGGCAGGATTTGCTAAGAGACCTCTATGGAAGACTTGAATTTGAAGGTTGCATATTATTAGGTAAAACATGAATATTAATTTTGGTACAGCATAGCACCGAGAGTTAATAGGACTCGACATATGTTGCACTCTTTCGGAAAAGAGCAGCATGCTGTGTACAAGTGCATAGGGGCGGAACGAGAGGGGGTCAGCCTAGACTCTAGTCTCTGTTAACTTTCAAGAATCAATAGAGAATTTATTTTTCAATTCATGTTTTTTAGTTAAAAATTAGTAAAAATTTGGTATTAATCCCCGGTTAACCTCTAAAATTTAGTAATTTATTATTTTAATCCCGGTTATTTAAAAATTCTAATTCCGCCACTGCAAGTGCAAGTATACGTACGCCCTGCATTTAACTCACAAGGAAAGGAATCAGCATTCCTCAAGGCAGACATGAAGTTAAGGAAATTAACACAGGCTGATGTGCTACAATCTGCAATGGACTAAAGTTTCATACATTGTAAACAAAATACAAGAAATTGAAAAGGAGGCGATTTTATTTATGTTAAAAATCAGCAGCAGCTTGGTAACAAAGATACCTAACACATGAACAATGAACATTGCATGACCATACACTCTCTACCCACACTGCTGCTCCGCTACTCCCTTGATATATACAACAGGATATCCAGTCATTCATTCGTATGTAGACGCCCCCGCCTCGCTTCTCCTTGAAAATCTGTGATGGACCTTCCTTGAACCAATCTTCATCGTCTTTTCCAACTATATCATCCACCTCCCTCGGTGGTAAACCAAAGGCAAGGTCCTTGGCTTCCTTCTCTATTCTCTTCCATATATTGTTTTTCCCTAGTAGTAAATAACAAGTAAATCGTATTTTTGTTCTGCTAATTGATAACAAGGAAATCACACATAATTAATAATTGTTAGAATATAATATTTGATCCCGGTAAATCCGTTTCCTAATGATTTGAGGTTGTTTCTTGGTGTAATGGGTGTTACATTAGCTCTTGTTTATGTTAATGCCACTGACCCTTTGCCCCATCTCAGCATCAAAGACACCCCCATTGAAACGTCGTCTGCTCAGTACATATTGCAGCAATATACTGCTGCATCGGGAGGACAGATGATCCAGAATTCCATCAGGAATGCTTATGCCATGGGAAAAGTGAAGATGTTAGATTCGGAGTTTGAAACTTCCACACAAGTGTCAAGAACAAGAATGCTACAAGAGATGCTGAATTATGTGGTTTTGTTCTGTGGCAGATGAATCCAGAAATGTGGTANTCATGTAGTTTTGTTCTGTGGCAGATGAATCCAGAAATGTGGTATGTAGAGCTTGCAGTTGGAGGCAGTAAGGTTCATGCAGGCTGTATTGGGAAGCTTGTGTGGAGGCACACCCCATGGCTTGGTTCTCACACGGCGGAAAGCTCCTGCTAGACCCTTACTTCATGAGGAAGATATCAATTCCTTCAATCTGCCAATATATCACCCATGTCCTGACGAATTGGAGGCAATAATCGAATCTGAGAGTTCGTTTAGTCTTGATAGACTTGAGACCTTTGAAGTTAACAGGGACATGTGCGATGAAGATGAAATTATAAAGTTGGGAGAAAGTAGTGGCAAATATATAGCCAAAATATGTAGAGCTGCAATGGAGCCATTTCTTGTTGATCATTTTGGAAATTCTTACATGGACAAGATATTTGAGAGGTATGCAATGCACGCGACTGAGCAACTCGCTAGGCAGAACATTACCTGTTTCAATATTGTTGTCTCCTTGACAAGGAATTTGTAATAATTTTAATTATTAAACACTATATCAAGAATCTAGCCTAAATAAATAGTTTCATGCAGAGATGGTGACTGAAGTTATATCTTCATGAGCTATAATATTCCAATCCTATGCTATATAATTTGATTAATCCAATACAATGTCATGCTTCAGTGAAATATATTTATGTTTACTCCATCATTTGAAACTAATTCCATATTACCGAACACAATCTAAATCATTTTGTGAATGATTATGGTATATCACATCACAATTATATTAATTATAACCCAAACATATATTTTTTACATTATCATTAACTCAGAGATGAATATTATAAAACCAAAAATATTATACAGTCCAAAAAATAATGTGAAATCAATCAAATAAAATCTGATGAATTTCATCCAATCTACACAAATCCAAATAGATCAATCTAATAAAATCTTATAGAATTGGCGTAGAACTAAAAGAACCTATATCAGCTCTATATGGATTTGTAACACTCCACCNCTGCGTAGAATTAAAAGAACCTATATCAGCTCTATATGGATCTGTAACAATCTCCACCACAATTCATGGATGAATCCAAAAAATCTCACTTGTGTATTGAGAGAACCTGCAATACATTCAGTTGCTGATATTCTGTTATCTATCATTGAAATAGATTTGTAATTTTGGATGAAGATCTTTGGATGTTGTATATCAGACTCCGTTTAAGCAGCAATATAACAAATTTCTTCTATTCATTTGGATCAGTCAGGCTCAAAAGTTGGATCAATCATAATTTTTTTTTCTAATTTCTATGGATCCACCAGGCTAAGAAGTGTGATTCATCATTTTCGTGAGAACACACAGTTTGCTTGGTTGAAAATCAGCTAGCTTGCGATCCTATATTCTTTATAATTTGTCAGTTTATTGTAATAAAAATGACCAAGATGTTTTCAGGGATTGGAAGGCATACATCCTGGTCAGATGAGTCCATCCTAAAGCCTTTATGCTCCAAAACTTCAATGTGACAGCTCAAGGACGGTAGGTTTGCTATTGGTATGGATTAGAAGAAGCTGTATATTGAAAAGTCTGGATACATCCAAACAAATTTTGAAGTCCATTACACATCCACAGTATTTATAATTATCAAAGGTCTCTGGGGTTCTGAGATATTTTGTTCTTGTCAATCTATTTCTATGTATATTCTAGATATCTTAACAATATGTACAATGCATCCCTGTCAAAAGTAAAAACACTTTCTATTTCAAGTAAAGACTCTGTCTAGATATTGGAAAGGAATTGATAACCCCACACGATTTACAGTAACACAAAAATAAAACCAGTTTAGCTAGCCTCAAGCATACCAGTAAGGACGGATAACAAGAAGATAGATATAACTCTAAATAATGAAATATGAATATATAGTTAACTTGAGTTTATTTAATAGTTCAAGCACCTTGCCTGTTTCAGGAAAAGCGAGAGCAGACACGGGGAGGTTCTAACCAATACATTGCTTTCCTTCTACTTCTAACTTTATACTTGTATTCGGGTAAATCATTCCCACCATCCTCCAACGAGTTTGAATCAACAGACTTAAATTTGACTAGTTCACCATTCTCTATGGAGTAAATAAGGCATCCACCATCGGAAAATTGATATATCTTGTTAGATAATACTCCATTATTTCTCATATCATCTTTACTAATTCTTACAACTTGATTATTATCCTCCCTAAAAAATAATGAATTATCAGTCAAGGTGCTTACAGGTATCCAATCCTTACTTGACCAGTTATATCTTTTTATGAACTGTTTGCCGGGTGAAGTAACATCTTTCTTCTTATGTGGGACTAAATGTACCATCATCAGCTCTCCATCCAACTCGAATGCTCTGCATATCCTCGAGAAAGGGAAATTTTGACGAAAAACTTGGTCTACAAACAAATTTTCGAACTTGAATTCTCCATCAGCAATATTATACGAAGCTAGTTGGCCATAAGGAGAGACAATGTACAATATTCCATGTAGGTAAACAACCTTGCAAGAAACAAGCAGAAAATCGGGAGCCGTATTGAATTCTTTAGTGACCCATTCTTCATCGCCATTGCGATATGTTAGAATAGTAACTTTGTCAGATACTTTAGTGTCTACAAAAAAAAAGACACAATCTGGTGAATCAGGTTGGGTGGAAGATGTTACTGTAAATTTTTTATAAGGACATGGATGGTCAAATGCAGGGAGGGTGATGACTTTTTTGGTGAAAGGTGATAACAATAAAATGTATTTACATTCCCAAAAAAACAATCTTTGTTTCCTGGTGCAAATAAACAACCAATTGTAGCTGAGGAGGGTTGTTGAAGCTTTTCTATAACGAGGAGGAGATGGAATATCTAATTTAGTTAATGAAACTGGGTTCGAAGATGACGGGTCATGGAGTTGTAATCGAAACAACCTGCGATCAAAACGATTAAAACTTAAGTACCATAGCAATGGTATTTTTTTAGTAATGGGATGAGCATGCAGCCAGTTCTTGCAAACAACATGAAAACGAATCTGGTCAGTGAGACAGAGTCTGCCCAGAATTTCACCCAACAGATTGGGATCAAGTTCAGACCATAAGTTGTTGATATCATCAACTTCTTCTTCTTTTGCATGTTCCTTGTTGTTGGTCTCATCAGGTAACGAATAATTATAATGAGTATCGAGTAGTTTGTGTAATATT
Source organism: Oenanthe javanica (assembly GCA_008931105.1). Lineage (NCBI taxonomy): Eukaryota > Viridiplantae > Streptophyta > Magnoliopsida > Apiales > Apiaceae > Oenanthe > Oenanthe javanica. The sequence continues at coordinate 37,064 of QRFB01005421.1, forward strand.
GGGACAAGCAAAGGAACTGAGAGGATCAACAAACCAAACATCTTCGTTAGATATTGCTAGCTTTTTAACACTTGAATTGACACACCTCAAAACTCTTTTCCTTTTTTCAACCCTAATAAAATTGTATCCTCCTTACCCTTTATTAATAAGCAAAATTCCTTGTATCGATCAAATTTGGGTTCACCTCNTGCTGAGGAGGGTTGTTGAAGCTTTTCTATAACGAGGAGGAGATGGAATATCTAATTTAGTTAATGAAACTGGGTCCGAAGATGACGGGTCATGGAGTTGTAATCGAAACAACCTGCGATCAAAACGATTAAAACTTAAATACCATAGCAATGGTATTTTTTTAGTAATGGGATGAGCATGCAGCCAGTTCTTGCAAACAACATGAAAACGAATCTGGTCAGTGAGACAGAGTCTGCCCAGAATTTCACCCAACAGATTGGGATCAAGTTCAGACCATAAGTTGTTGATATCATCAACTTCTTCTTCTTTTGCATGTTCCTTGTTGTTGGTCTCATCAGGTAACGAATAATTATAATGAGTATCGAGTAGTTTGTGTAATATTGGGACAAGCAAAGGAACTGAGAGGATCAACAAACCAAACATCTTCGTTAGATATTGCTAGCTTTTTAACACTTGAATTGACACACCTCAAAACTCTTTTCCTTTTTTCAACCCTAATAAAATTGTATCCTCCTTACCCTTTATTAATAAGCAAAATTCCTTGTATCGATCAAATTTGGGTTCACCTCAAATTTTGTCATCCTTACAATCTTATTTCTATTTATATTCTATTTATTCACATTATATTATCTCTAGTATCTTATAACCTCCCTATAAAGCATGATATTAATAAATTATATATTACGAGTAATTATTTTATATAATTTAAATATTTAATATAATGTGATAATTTATTTTATTATTAATTCCTCTCTACATTTTTCTATACAATGTTGTTTATATATTAATATTTTTATATTTTCATTATAAATTATAATTTTAAATAAATAAAAGAGTTTGAATAGTGATGAAATTGAGTTGAATGCGAGTACAATTCTATTAAATAAAAATGGTAGGGCAATTATGATTCTTAAAATATAATATATAGAATATAATTTAGATATAATATAATATTATCTATTAGCAGTTTTATACAAGGAGAACTGCTGGTAATAAAATTGTATGTATGATATATCTGTTTTAAATATTATAATAATATATTATACTTTATATTTTATATTTTATATTTAATTTTAAGTAATTAAAAGAGTTTGTATAAGGGTGTATTCTAATAAAAGGAGTTTGTATAAGAGTGTATTTTATTTTATTTATTTATTTTCCCGAATTTTCATCGAATACACAAAAATATTCAAATATTCACAATTCCTGTTACTCTTCAGAAATCATGATTTTGATATATAGAAAGTTTAGTTTGTTAGAGCATTCCTGTTACTCTTCAGAAATCATGATTTTGATATATAGAAAGTTTAGTTTGTTAGAGCATTTATATAGGGTTTAATGATCCTAAACATCTATTATAATACATTATCAAGTTATTTTTATAAATATAAGGGGGCAGATTCTATTATTACAAAAATGTCATCCATCTTTAGGTAAGTTATCTAAAGTTAACTTTAGATATTTTTTCCCTATTTTGATATTTATAGAAAATTGGTTTTATTTTTTAATTTTGGAACAAATTTTAAGGACTAGAAAATGAATTTCCAGATTTAAAGACTTAACATTCATCCTCATTTCATATTTTGTATAATTTTTTTATGTAAAATAAAAGTGAAAATAATAAAATAATATTAATAACTAAAGTTATAAGGAAAGTGAGAGAAAGAAGTAATTTAAAAATAGGAATAAANGTTTATGTAAAACAAAAGTGAAAATAATAAAATAATATTAATAACTAAAGTTATAAGGAAAATGAGAGTAAAGAAGTAATTAAAAAATAGGAATAATTAATAATTAATAATTTTTATATACATATATATTTTAAAATAATTTAGGGAATTATTATTTTCATTATGATTTTGGGGGCCGGCGAACTCAAAGATGAATGCTTTTATATGACAAGGGCAAGACAAGATCTACCGTTCATAAATCTATGATAATGACAATATGACAAGCATGTTTGAACACAATCAAAAACTCAATGGGGGTGTTTGGCTTAGTTTATAAGTAATAAATTATTTTATTTTTTAAGTATTTTCATATTTTTTTTGAAAATTAATATTTATTTTAGAAATTTAAGACCAAATCTTATTTCCAAATTTGAAAATAAGTTACTTGTTTTCAGAAAAAGTACATATATACCAACTTTTTCAGTTTATAAGCTATTTATAAGCTGAGGCAAACGGGGCCAATATAATGTGTGACAAAAATTCAATGACAAGTCTTGTCCAATGCAGTATGGGGGAAAATAAAAATATCAATACATGCATCACAAATGCCTAAAATAAATATACATTTAGATATATAACTATAAAATTAATATAAAAAAATCTAGTTTATAACTATTTTATAATACTAATTTAAAATATTAAAAATAATATTTTATAATTATTTATATATTATAAAAAAGGTTTTAAACTAATGACGTATATTAAAATTTTAAAAAGTATAATAAAACATATAAAATATTTTTTCTAATAGTCTTAGTTATATATCTAAATATGCATTTAGTTTAGGTATTTTGGATGCATATATGTTGTTAAAGCTTAATTATCGATCAGTATGAAAATTAATATAATTAAATTGAAATTGGTAAGGTATTTAAATATTTTTTAGATTGAAAAAATATTTTTTAGAATATATCGATATTTGTATTTTTACTCTATTATTTACCTATATTAGGTGCATGGGGGTTTTAGCCATTTTATTTAATGAATTTTTATTAGTTAAAGTTACTTAATAAATATTATATGTGTTTGAACATTTTTGCTCTTAAAATATGTAGTAGTGTACATATTAGCTTATAGGTAATATTGGAAAAAAATAGTCAAAAGGTTGAAGTGTCCAAATTGTCATAAGGGCACGAAAGTATAAAATTTTTTCCTTTTAGTGTTTCTGTGTACAAAATCGAATATTTTGAGGGCAAAAGAATAAATAAGCCTCTATTTAAAATACTAAAAGTTAGAAGTCGAATTTAATTATATACTGTATTACTTAATCCGACTTTCATTTAATGTTTTATATTTAACAAGCGTTCTGATCTGATCGTATGACATATATTTTATTTAAAGTTTTAATATATAAATATTATTTAAATTAATATANGCGTTCTGATCTGATCGTATGACATATATTTTATTTAAAGTTTTAATATATAAATATTATTTAAATTAATATATTATATATAATAAACCATTTTATATCATATAATAAATATAATTTATTTGATACTTTATATATACTTGTTGTAGTTGAAAATTAAATATTATATTATATATTATCTATTAATGTGGCCGTTTGGGGTTCCTTAAACTTAA
>QRFB01005422.1:14415-39121 GCA_008931105.1 Oenanthe javanica
GATACATATAGTCAGAGTTTTCTCTTAAAAACATTTATACTAAACATGAAGTTTAGAAGGATATAACCTGAACAATTTAGTTCATTATATAAAATAAGACACTATTAAATATAGTGTTACCACTCTTTCATACTTCCTCTGAAGCTTTTGAAATAGAACCCAATGAACTATTTAAGTTCACAGTTTTGAAATAATATATATCTGTAACTTAGCAAAATAGCTTCAACTATAGCTTTGTTAAACTCCCATAATATAATGAGTACACAGTTCAAGTTACTGCAATAATAGTTGTTTCTCAACATAAGCAAAACAAATCAATTTGGACCATACCACTTGTAAGGTTTAAATCCAGTAAAACATTTTGAGGATTTATAAATTGTTCGGTATACATCATGTACCCACTTAAGTTTTCAAAATAACTTTTCGTCAAAACATCTCGACTGACCTGTTGTGTTGTGATATATATAAAGAAATCAAGAGTGAGCAATATAGCTCAGCAAGAACATATATAACTGTAAATATACTCTTTTTAAACATCGTTTAAAACTGCAATATTATGCATACTTTACGTACTCTACGAGTTTGCAAAATAAACTTTTTGTCAAAGTAGTTTGAATGAGTACGAAGATCTCAACATATCAACCACTGACAACACCCTCGGTAAAACAGCTCAAAAGCTTTCATTACGATGTTGCAGCACAATTCCAATTGGAAGATGGGACTGTATCCGGAGCCTTTCACCACGCTGCTACCGCACATACACGATGATCAGTCGCAACCTACGGCAGCTCTNTGGGACTGTATCCGGAGCCTTTCACCACGCTGCTACCGCACATACACGATGATCAGTCGCAACCTACGGTAGCTCTCATTGTTTCTCTACATGTAGAAGGGGGAGCCGACGGAAATACCTCCGACCTTGGTAATCACCCTAGACCTCATATGGGCCAAAGTGCTGGACCGTGCGTCACTCGGCCTCTTACGCTGTATCTCCTAGTCCACTGGAATAATCTATAAACCTGGAACAGGAATTTAATCCTAGTTCCCCAAGTATATCATACTTGTTAATAGATGAATCTATCTGACCTGGAGCCAGAATTCAATCATGGTTCCCCAAGTATATCATACTTGTTAATAGATTCATATCTCGGAATGGAACAATCTATAAACCTGGAACAGGAATTTAATCCTAGTTCCCCAAGTATACAATACTTGTTAATAGATTTACCAAACTCCGAATAGGTACTGCCAAAAAAATCGGGGCAGTCCTCTTACCACAAAGGTACATTGGCCTCCGCCAATGGATGTCCTTTATTAAAGAATGAAAATCATTTAAAACCACGACCCGGGAGTTAGTCGGAAAACCTCTTATGATTTTGATAAGTTGAAAACCCTACTACAGTAGGCAAGTGATGTCAAAACACAACCGCTTTTGAGAAAGTAAATCACCTTTGACTCCCTTGACTGAGTTCCCTATTTTTGATAAGTCCGAGAATATTTTATTCTTATTAAAAGAATAAAATAGAATATAAATAGATATTAGGGAACCCTCACTATATTTAAATAAATTTTCTGAAGGTCAGAAAATATTTTAAATAATTATTAAAGACCTTCAATAATTTTTAAATCAATTTAGAATATTTAATAAATATTCAACTAATATTTATTAATTAATAAACAATTAATAAACTCCTTTTTAAATGAATATTCAGAATAATATTCATTAATTTAATAAATATTCAAATAATATTTATTAACTCTATTTAATTCCTTTATCAAAAGAATATCAAAAATATATTTATTGGAATATTTATAATCGTTATTTTAAAATAATCTGTCTCCGGCATCCCCCGGATTACAACAGTATTTAAAATAACCTTTCGACTCCCGGTCTACGTTTGAAAGTACGAAAACCGCTCTACTCTTAGAGCTTCTATAAAACACCGGTATATATCTATAATACCCTTATAGCATATACACCAAAACATTTAACGATTACTCTAAATCGCAATTCAATCAGTTCGTAATTTAAATTAACAATTATATCACAACAACAACAGTTTTCAACAGAACAGTAGTATATCAAGTACAGGTTTCGAAAACTTGCATAAATATAATTTAATTTCATATGCAACTCAAGAATATAACTTTTTGAAAATAAAAGTATAAGGTTAGGAAAACTTGCATACATAGTGATACAAATGTTTTAATATGTAAAACATAGGGATAGAAAACTTGCCTGAAGTCCAATATATATTCTCAGAGTCCCACTCTTTCCAGGATTTCTATCAATAGATATCATAATCTCAGTTAGTACTCTCAATCCCATCAGCTACTTATATTACTAATAAGTATAATCTCATATTGAGTCCATTTATGACAACTTCAATTTGTAGTTAGTATTTTTACTAACACTTATTCTACCCGGCATTCACCTCCTCGGGTCTATCTCGACTATTCATAAACCATCTCGTCAACGGCTTTTAATCTAATTCTTTTACTCCAATACATAGTCATCTTATTCCTTAACATCTTTCGTATTCTAACCGACTCGAAATTATCCTATTATCTTGGCCAAAGTGGCTCGTCAAAACAATGCCCTAAGAGTTGACTTTCCTGAGAATTACTATTACGCGACTCGCACTCCAACATTTTTAATAAATCAGAAAATGCATAATTAAATGCGAAACCACCTCAAGCAACTCCTTGAGTATTTGAAATATTTATCAAAATATTTTGATTTGGAACACATGAGTTTAACTTGGTGAAATGTATTTTACAAATCGAGTCAACTACGGAGTTTTGCTATTTGTACCGCTTTCACTAAAACGCTCATAACTTATTAACCGTTAACTCAAACGACGCACCGTTTTTGCGTGCACGATCTAGAGAATGTCTAGAATATAATCCATCAAAAGTTTGGCCCTGGACAGATGACTCAGTTTTCCAAATTTACTGAAGAAGGCAGTAGCTTCCTGAATGAATAGTGTTTCGCACAACTTTGGCTCCGACATTTTTATAAAATCGAAATTTTAACATCTGCCCTTGAAATTTTGGAGAGGCCTTATTAACATGGTCAGTGGTGTCCAGAATTAATTTATTGACAATTCGTAAATCTTGTTCAAAACTGGTCTATATGCAAACGGACATTACGACGGCTATAAACGGAACGTTTTCCGAATTTAACTATGTTAATTTCATTAAACAACAACCCAATCCTCAAACTAATAAATTTAACCACAACATCAGTTCATCCTCTTTACAATCTCATCACCATCATCAATCTATAATATTCATCCAACAATATTCATTCATTTACATCCAAACTCCTTAAATCAACATGTACTTAAANCCCAAACTCCTTAAATCATATATACTTAAACATAACTCAAACTCAAGCTTATAACTTAAAGTAAATCAAAGGGTGGATGAAGTTTATACCTTCCTTGGATACTTAAACATACTAACAAGAGCTTGTAAACCTTAAGGGAGCCTTGATCTATGCTTATCATCCTTAAACTTGCAAGAGAAAATCAAGAACAAGTTAGTAAATTTTCGGAGATACTATTCACCCTCATTTTCTACATTTTCTTTACCCAACCAAAACACCTCCAAAAATTATGAAATTAAATACGTACCTACCCTAGGATGTATAGAAGGCCTGGGATTTTTCTTGGGATTTTTAAGTGTCCAGAAGTTGAAGAAATAAATTGTTGAATCTTCTGCCCTGACTTGCCCAGCAGAATGGTGAAATGAAGAACAAGGGGGAGAGAGCTTTTTCTACTTTACTTGTTTTNACTTTCCCCCTTTTTGTGTTTGTATAATGTGTATATGGCTGATATCTATCAATAGATATGGCCTTGATGGATGTCAAGTACATCAAATAGTAACCAAGGTATGGCTTGACAACTTGACCCTTAATTAATGGAACTATGTTTCCTTAACTTGACTAGTTGCTTGATCACTTGATTTGGTTTGTTTCTAACCAATTCGGTTGCATGGTTATTGCATGGGAATTGTCTTTAGTCACTTATCATCCAACACTTAACCATTAATCCTCCACGTAATTTCCGAAAGCATTTCTTCGTAGGAATTTCGTAGCATAAATCCTTAATATTTCAAATACTCTAATTTGGTTATAACCATGATATTTCTAAATTATAATCCTCCCGGTCAAAACATAATTATCTTATTCCCTGATATCTCATAAATTACGAAACAAATCATAAAACGAAAAATCTTCAGATTCTGACGGCTTTTACATACACTCATTTTCTTCATACAACAATACCACATATTCGGTTTATCCATATTCCACCACTTACCTAGTGTGGGCTAAAAAGTTTTTCGTAAACCGTAGAATCACTATTCATCAGGGTCGTTTATAAATAATAATAAAAAAATCATCCAAAAATCCGGGTTATTACACCGAAGTACCCTGGGTTAGAGGAGCAACTGATGAGGCAGTAAAAAACTTCTTATTAGCGGGACTTAAGGAGGGAACTAACTTATGGAAGAGCCTCCAAGCTAAGACACCTGAAAAACTGTCTGAGTTTTATCAACAGGCTGAGCCCTTTAAATCGTTGGAGAAATCTATGCTTGACTTAAAGAAAAGTAACAGCTGTGGAAGTCAGGGAAAGAATAACAAACACAAGAGATCCTAGAGCCCGGATAATAGAAACAAGGGTCGTAGGGACAGAAGCCTCAACTCGAGGAAGTCTAACAGAAAGGAGAGTGATAGGTCCCCTTAAAACAACAGATCAGAAGATAAGAGGCCCTATCAGAAATATGATCACTATACCCCCCCTAGGGGCCCCAATTGAGCACATCTACGCTATCAATGCTACTAAGGGAATTTTCAAAAAGCCTCCACCAATGACAAATTACGGAAAAAAGGACTCTCGAAAGTTCTGCGCCTATTATGATCAGTGTGGCCATGACACTGCCGATTGTAGACATTTGAAAGACTAGATTGAGGACCTCATCAGGAGCTGTCATCTCACTGAATGGGTAGTAAAAGAAGTGAAGAAGCACCATGGGTGATTATCATAACATTCCGCCTCCTTCTCCGAAATATAAGGCACCCGAGAATAAAGGGAGACCCGGCCTGGGCAATCCCTGAAAGGGTATTATCTATGTTATCATAGGGGGTCCTCACATTAGAGAAGACATAAAAGAGCTATCGAATGATACGCTCGACAGTAACATCCACCATCTCTTTCAGAGACCTCACAAACTATTTAAGGGAGAGAAGATAGACATCATGTTCACTGAAGAGGATGCCAAGTGGGTCCATCACCCTCATATTGATGCCTTTGTGGTTAAAGTCAAGATCGACTCTTCAAATGTGTACAGGGTACTTGTTGATAATGGGAGCACTGTCAATGTCCTCATTTATGATGTTTATCAGAAGATGGGTTTTCTCGACAAGGGTCTCACACCCACAGTCGACCAATTATATGGGTTCACCAGAGCTTCGGTTAACGTCAAAGGCCTCATCAAACTTCCCATCACTCTAGGGTAGGAGCCCTGTATGACCACCCAAGTTGCTGACTTCATGATAGTATACTAGCACTCTGCCTACAATGTTATAGTTAGCAGACCCATAATTAAAGAAATGAGAGTAGTAAACTTCATTTACCACCTTTCGATGAAGTTCCCTACTCCTAAGGGGGTAGGATGTATAAAGCGCCGACAACACGAGTCCCAAGAATGTGAAAACAAGGCTCTCAGGTCGGCTGAAAGAGAGAACCGGGGGGTGGAGTCCATAAATGTAAAAAACTACCAGCCAAAGTTAGATAACGCTACATGTAAGCCAAAATCAGAGAATGCTATCGAAGAGCTCCCACAAGACTATTTTGAAGGTATGGGAATTCAAGTAGAGTCAGTACCGGGGATACTCATGATGGATCCCTCCCAATCAGTCCAAACTTTAATAAAAGGAATTATGGAGGATGCCAATGATGATGAAGAGACCCCGGAGCTCTTGGCAAGAAGAATAAGTAAAGGCAAATAGGTTTAAAAGGAGACCTCTATAGTGACAGATCTCCCCAATGAGATAACTCGAAAAGTCACAGTCACTTCTGAGAGATTGAACAACTCAAGCGGACCCGGGGAATACATACTAAAAGACTAGAATAACGAGGAGCTCTCTGTTAAATAAGTGGGAGAATCAAACAAGATTCAGGAGTTCGAGGTGGACATTGATCCACATATGCCCGTTCATATAGAAATGCAGGAGTTCTATCAGGATTTATACATGTGACCAGCTTCATGGGAACATGTGGACCTTTCTCTATGCAGTTAACATATGAATGTTCAAGAGAAAGTAGATGCAGGTGCATTTTAACTTTCCATGCAAAGTATTCATCTTTTTCTAACACTAGAATCTCTACACCTGAATCCTTTTGGCCCATATTGACTTGCTCTTGATATTAAACTTTATATATATTGAAAGCCTTGCTCTGATACCAATTGATATTTCCTAGAACAATGCCAATATATTTGTAGAAAGGGGGGGTTGAATACAAATACAACAACTTTTAATATTTTTCTCTTTTCTTAAATGGTTTGAGAAGTTTGAATATGAACAATGAACAACAATGACTGAAATAAATACTTGAACAAGATATTTAAAAATTACTGATGGATTATTTTTTCTATCAGTGAATATATTTGCTCAAATAACCTAGGTTAAGAAAACATAGTTTCTTTTTACAAAGTTAAAAATAAAATCAATTATTCTTACAACGTACTCTAAGACTGAACAGTTGACTCAGAAAGATGTTCTAACTCAATTGATATTTCTAACAATGCTACCACTCTTGTTTATACAACACAAAAGTGTTTATAATCTCGAGAATAATAAAAGAAAACTATCTATTGAAGAAATGTTATTAAACTATCCTTCCTATCTATTTATTTCGTCCTAGGAAGGACAGTTTCAATCTAAGTCTTCAACTGATTAATGGTTTCCTGATGAATTGATATTTATAATTTTCATAATATTTGATCAGTTACAATAAAATAAAATTCTATGATTCTAAGGTAAAAGTTATCATCAAAGCTACACTAATTCCTAACAGAAAGAGCTGGGGCAACTGAAGATACCATCACAATTCTGGGGGACGCACGGGATCCTTCTAAGTGGTTAAAGATCGACTCTAATATTGGTCCTAGAATGAGAGACTCTATTGTCTCTTTCCAAAAAAAAACCTGGATGTGTTTGCCTGGTCTTATGCTGATATGCTAGGAATCGACCTGAAAGTTATGTGTCACCGGCTCAACATTGATTCAAGTAAAAAGGGGTGTGGCAGAAAAGATGCCCTATCAATGGAGAGAGATCTGAGGCTCTCAAAGAAGAGGTGGACCGATTCCTCAATGTCGGGCTCATCAAGGAAGCTTTCTATCCCACATGACTGGCCAATCAGGTTCTCGTCAAAAAGCCAAATGGGAAGTGGAGGACTTGCACAGACTTCACTGATTCGAACAAGCATTGCCCCAATGACAGCTTCCCTCTACCGAGAATTGATCAACTAGTGGATGTAACTGCTGGTCATGCACTACTTAGCTTCATGGACGCATACTCAGGGTATAATCAAATCCCCATATATGAGCCTGATCAGGAGCACACTGCCTTTATCACCGATAGGGTCTTTATTGTTATGTTAGAATGCCCTTCGGCCTACTCAATGGCAAATCCACTTATCAAAGGCTAGTCAACATGATATTCGAATAGCAAATCGGCAAAACCATGGTAGTGTACGTGGATGATATACTGGTTAAGTCTAAGGATGCCGCGAATCAGGTTGACCACTTAGCCGAGACATTCAGCATCTTGAGGAAGTACCGGATGAAGGTCAAACCCCAGAAATGTGTCTTTGGGGTAGAATCCGGTAAATTCCTGGGCTTCATTGTCAATCATCGAGGAATCAAAGCCAAACCGACCAAGATCAAAGCTCTATTGGAAATGAGATCACCTAGAAGAGTAAAAGAGGTCCAGAGCTTGAATGGTAGGATAGTGTCCTTAAATCGCTTTGTCTCTAAGTCATCTGTCAAGTGCCAAGAGTTCTTCAAAGCCTCAAGAAGATATGAAAGAAATTCGAGTGAACTCCTGAATGTGAAGAGGCTTTACAAAATATTAAAGAGCATCTAGGTAACCCGTCTCTTCCAGCTAAGCCTCTAGCAGGGGAGACTTTAATTCTCTACCCTACCGTGTCAGACTATTCATTTAGCGCTGTGTGGTGAGAGAGTAAGGGGACACGCAGTTCCCCGTGTATTATGTAAGCAAGAGAATGCTTGATGCATAGACCCAATACACTAACATGGAAAAGATAGTTTATGCTCTCATCCTAGCATTAAGGAAATTTTGACCTTATTTTCAGGCTCATAAAATTGAAGTGAAAACCGCCTATCCACTAAGGCAAGTGATGCACAAACCAGAAATATCCGACATGTTATTAAAGTGGACGATTGAGCTACGCCAGTTCGATGTCTCTTACAAGCCCCGTAGTGCCATAAAGGGGCAAACACTAGCTGATTTCATTCTGGAATTTCTGCTTTATTATGAGGAGAGCTCACAAGCCCTCATTGAAGTCTATAACACCAATCAAGCAAAAATCAGTGAGAAATGCACTTCCTGGTGGACTTTATATATAGATGGAGATGTATATAATGAGGGAGCTAGTGCAGGAATAGAGCTGCTCACTTCAGAGGGGCATAGACTTAACACAACCATCCACTTCACCTTTTCGGCCACAAACAATGATGTTGAATATGAGGCCCTCATATCTGGTCTTTAGATAGCCTTGGAAATACAGGTGGAAAATCTCAATATTTTTAGTGACTCCATGCTGGTTGTGTACCAAATCAAAGGGGAGGGGGGTACCAAGCTAGGGGTCCCCGTACTGAATTATATCTCAAATGCTCTCGGAGGCTCATCGGCATATTCAAAGTAGTCATAATTGAATAATTCCCATGGGACCAAAATGCATATGCGGATGCGCTAGCCAAACTCGGCTTTCAGCCAAACATGGCCACTCTGTTAGGGGTCGTCCCCCTTGAAATTTAGAGGAGGCCCATTGTCCCCGAGGAATCAGATGTGAAGAAGCCTTCACCACTTGAGCTGATGAAAATTGAAATTGAAGCTCTAGCCCCAACTTGGATGACCCCGATATGGGATTACATCAAAATGGGCTCATTACCTGAAAATAAAAATGAAGCTAGGAGAATTAAATGCAAACCTGCACATTATGTTATCTATGATGAGGTCCTTTACAAGAGAGGCTTCAATGCTCCACTTCTCAGATGTGTTAATGGGACTGAGTGCACTTACATACTTCGAGAGGTGCACGAGGGCGTCTGTGGCAATCACACGGGGGCAGTTTTCTAGCCCAAAAGATCCTCCGTCAAGGCTACTACTAGGCTACTCTCAAACATGATGCCTTCGAGTTCGCTAGGGCCTGAGACAAATGTCAAAGATATGCTAACTTCATCAACATCCCAGTTGCTCAACTCACCTCTCTTGTGAGCCCATGGCCCTTTGCCATGTGGGGGATTGATTTGATATGATAACTCCCAAAAGCTAAGGGAGGGGTCAAATATGTTGTGGTGGCAGTTAATTATTTCACTAAGTGGGCTGATGCGGAACCCTTAGCCACTATCACCACTAAAAAGCTTAAGGACTTTGTGTACAATGTTATTGTATGCAGGTTTGGTATCCCATACAAGCGCATCTCAGACAATGGGAAACAGTTTGATTCTAAGGAAATGCGGGAATTCTGTGACAACCTGGGCATCAGAAAAGATTTCTCAGCTGTATGTCACCCTCAATCAAATGGCCAGACATAGGCGATCAATAAGATAATCAAGCATACTCTAAAAGCCAATTAGATGAGAGCAAGGGCAATTTTCCAGAAGAACTCCCTAGGGTACTATGGTCATACAATACTACATCGAGAAGCACTACCAGCGAGACCCCGTTCTCCTTAACTTATGGATGTGAAGCCATGGTACCTGTTGAAGTCAGTTCTGGTTCATTCCGTCGAGGTCACTTTGACCCTGACAGTAATGAGGTCAATCACCAACTCTACCTCGATATGATTGAAGAGACCCAGGCAGACTATCAAGCCTGCCTTGCATCATATCATCAAAGGACATCTAGGCACTACAACGGAAAAGTGAAGGTTCGCCCCATCCAGGTCGGAGATCTAGTCCTATGCCGGGTCATGCTAAACACTAGGATTCAAACACATGGAGTATTCAGAGCTAACTGGGAAGGCCCCTACGAAGTCAAGAATGTTCTTTGGGAAGAAACCTATCATCTCACCGACCTCAAAGACAAGTTTATTCCGCGAGCATGGAATGCAGAACATCCCAAGAAGTATTTACCTTTAATGCCCATGCAACTGGTAACATTATTTGTTTCTAGACTTCATATGAATAAATCATCCCAAGTCTCGGGGGGGGGGTAGTGTGATATAGACACCTCTTCGAGCCGATGTAATGAATCTATTGGCCTTATGTTTTTCAATTATTTAAGAAATATGCACGGTTTTCTTTCAAATTTTGTGTATTATGTATCAATAATTATTGAAAGTCATGCAGTTAGGTCCAGGCTATGTCAATGTGCGGCGATGCAATGTGGGGCTCATGTCACCACATAGTGGGTGATGCGAGGCCATAACCACCGGTTCCGTTGGAATGAGCTCATGCCAGCAAAGGTAAGAGGCCATTCAGTTCTAGAGCACACGAACTGGGCCCCCATGCGAAGCTAGAAAAGGGCAAACCAATAACGATGAGTCCGTTTAGTGCTATCTGAGAGCAGTTGTCATATGCAGAAAATGGTAAAGCAAGTGAAACAAAGCTACTAGTTTAGTGATGCAAAATCATAAACGGTTCATCAAAAGTGACCAGAAAACAGTTATGCAAATTCTAAGGAAATATGCAACATGGAGATATACTATGCGATGCGAGCAGAATATCAAGACATGCATAAATAATATGAAGCGAACAGAAAGGAGATGAACAAATTAGAACATTTAAAAGGAAGCAAAGTTAGTAAAAACACGAGGCATAATCGGTGCCCGCAACCCATCAAATCTAGCTCGCATTCGAGCATGAAGTACTTGTTCAAAATTAATTACAAATAAAGAGAATGAACTAGGAGGCCCCATCCTGATTCTGTTGATCCTCGGTCCGCTTCGCTTTGAGCTCGGCAGCTCACTGGGCAGCTTCTCCCCCATCTCCTTGCGAAGTGCCTCAGCAGAAACCCGGGTCGCTTTACCAAACTGGCCCCAAAAGAAGTTTAGAACCTTTTTCATGAAAGTCTTTATAAATTTGACTTGACTAAGAGTCGAGCCCTCCGCAGCCGGCACCTTCCTCTAGTTAGTGAACCCAACAATGATGATTTCTTGAATTGATATTTGAGTCTGAAGCTCGTTCAAATTTTCCTCGAATGCTTCCTTGTCAGCGACCCGGTCCTTCAACAGGCCCTTCACTTTTTCCTTCTCGTCATTGAGCTCCCTCTTCATTGATCCGAGCTTCTCCTTCAACTTTCTCTTATGGTCTTCGACGAGCTTCTTCTTCTCAGACTCGAGGGACTTAACCTTGAAATTCATAACATCATTTTGAGAAGTCAGGCCCCGCATCTCCTTGTGTTGGCTCACTTGCTTGTAAAATAGATCAGCAACGGCCCGAGTCAAGGCCGAGATTTTCTCCTCGAGAGAGGACTAAGCCCACAAGTTGAGGTCGCTCTCGGAGACATAGGAGTGAGCCAGCTTCACAAAAGCAGTAGCAGAAGCATGAGGAGGGACAGTGGCCATGACCGCATCCTTGCGTGGTCCACTTCTCAGCCTCTTTGGGTCCGCCTTCACGGTCTCAACATCCATCGGATTCTTGTTCGAGTCATCCCGAGGTGCCTTGCTGCTAGTTGCCTTCAGTTTCTTGGACAAGTCGTGCCCCACAGGCTTAAGAGCGACCCTGGTAATGGCCACGTCATGATCTTCCTCTGTGAAAGGAAAATGGATAATGTTGGACTTTGACATATATGTATAACAAAAAAAAGAAGTGATTAAAGAGTAGTTGTAAAAAATAATAATATGATGCAACAGTGCAAACATGAAACACATGGATGTGATGTGAACAAAGTGATAAATGTGAAGTGATAATTATCGAAATATACTGGACTCAGTCCTAGTTCGCTTTGCAAGAACGTAGCCTCGCTTGGGAGTTAGCCTCGCTCCCTCGTTCAAAAATCTGTGAGCGACCAGGTTCGAGGTCATCACCAGCTTCTTCATATTTTTATCCTCGAGGGGCAATTATAGCAAGTTGTCGGCTCGTGCTTTGGCCTCACCAGACAACGTGGTGCGAGTAGGAGCGGCTGAATAGAGATATTGTTCAGTACTAGAAAATAAATTATAAGGACAAAGAAGATTCGAAGCGAGGATGAGCCACATACTTGATTTATAATTAAAATGGGTCTGAATCCCGGTCACAATGAATATGTAAAAATACAGCTCCTTCAAATGGCCCACGTTGCTCGGGGCGCCATGGAGGACATTGTTGCCATTAAACTCGGGCCAAACAGAGAAACATAAATAGCAGAAGTCTTTCTTTCCCGTGGCGTTGAGATTTAAAAAATATCCCAGGGTCTTCGTATCAAGGTCTGGAAATTTTTGTTTTCTATGTAGAAGGAACAAAGGTATAGCCGATCTCCATCCATTCGGGTTGACCTGGATGGGTGCGATGTGGAAGTACTTACACACATCTAAAATAAATGGATGAACAGACGAGGTGATCCTAACCTTCAATAGTGAGGTCGACAGAACCATCCTAGGGATGTGACCATCGTTTTCTTCATGATTTAATCTGTAACATCTCTGGTAGGGGTGAGGCAGAACGATGCAGCCCTCTAGCATAAATTTCTCAATAGCCTCAGCCAGCGACTCCGAGGTTAAATTAGTTCTCAAATCGCAAGCCGCGAGAACTCGAGG
Source organism: Oenanthe javanica (assembly GCA_008931105.1). Lineage (NCBI taxonomy): Eukaryota > Viridiplantae > Streptophyta > Magnoliopsida > Apiales > Apiaceae > Oenanthe > Oenanthe javanica. The sequence continues at coordinate 27,408 of QRFB01005422.1, forward strand.
AGAAAATGGCCTCATTGAGGAGCTGCTCGCACCATCATCCACATGCTTCGTGCCTATATAGATCGTCTTCTCAAGCTCGAGCTGGTCAGGAGGCACATAGCCCTTGCCATCGGAGTCCTCGGGAATGAACTGATAATTTTCCAGATCACTTGCCCTGGTCACATCATCCTCCTCCTCATCGTCTCAAGATTCAACCTAGTATGAGGTCGCTTCGTTCTCTAACTCCACATCATATTTATCGCTAACCCTCTTGCCTTTAGGGTCACGAGATTCATAATAGGCCCTTTCGAGCTCACTCCAGCTTGAGTCACTGAGGACGGAAATTGGTTGTTGTGAATGAAGGGGCTCGTCATCAGCCTGAACCCAAGTAGTTTGCTCCGCGAACCGATGAGCAATTTCTGCCTCGCCTGCCTCTTTGGTGAGCGGACCTAGCCCGTAATTCAGGAAAGACAAATTGAGAGGACTCGGTGTCACGTACCTCCTTTTTTCTATTTGTCCAATTTATCGAGCCTGTCCGAATCCTTGATGGCCCAGTTTGGGTCCATAATCAATGTAAAAGAATCTGAACTAGATTGCTCGACCAGAGCTATAAGAGCGGCCGCCTCGGGACTAATCTCCGTACCTAGAAGGATATGATGACGATGCGTTCCCGAGATTTTGTTCAGCTCACGTTGAAACTTGGCCGAACCCCGTAGCTTTTTGGGGTACTGGCTGAGGGGCGAAGATATGCTCTGTTTGAATCGCTTGACATCTGAAATAGATGGTAAATAATTTAAGGTGCGTGCTCTTAAACTAAAGAAAGAAAATTCAGAAAAATGCTAAGTGTCCTCCCATCGCACACGAGCCGATCCTAAAATCTAAAAGCAGAGTCTTGACATGAAGAGAAGTGAGGGTGTGTGAAGTGATGTGACCCAGGGGTGAGGTCGTATCGCATGCAATACAATTGAAGTACTAATCATGCAAATATTTAATGAGTAAGCATAACGAAACAAGTACAAAACAAAATAGGTTCGGGTCATTACTTTTGGTGTTAGAAGGTAGGCTCGAGTCGCTAGATGAAGACTAATCGGAATCGGCTACACTTGAAGATTCCGCCGAAGGAGGATGGACAAATCTGGTTCGCACTTGAATTCTGGGCATGAAAACTACCGTTTAATCCTGGGGATCTCGAACATAATTTTTCAAATATATTTTTGGAAATGATTGGGAAAGTCCGCCATTTATAGGCAAACGAGGAGAGAGAAATGAGGTGACACGTGGCACGATCTCAGTCACTCATCTCAATCCAGTGCATGCGACCACATGGTAATCATGTGCAGCCTACTCTCCAACGATTATAATCCTGATCGCTTCGCATTGCCAACTCTTCAGTTGCCTCATGGCTCGAAGAATGTGATGAATCATGAAAGTCCATGAATTAGTCATCTCAGGTCGCATAAAGCTCATATCGGGATCATCGGAAATTTTTAGTAAAAAGTATTATCAATTCACAAAGACTTAATAGGTCGCTTCACACCACTATGAGAAGCCTTTTTGCTGGTCGCGTCGCATGAAAGGTCTTTAAAATCAATTATTATATGATTCCACCTCACATCGCTAATGGCGAAGAGGAATTAGGGGTAGTTGTTATGCCCAGTATTTGGGCATGGGTCCTAGGCAGGTCCAATGACATAAATTGGCTTACCTACTTCGTATTTGGGCTCACATGACTTCATGGCCTATACTCAGGTCACATCATGTTAAAGATGATAACATATGCTAAGGCCTTTTGCCTAGCGTGAGGTCGCACCACTAACTCACCAGCCTTAGACTCATTTAACTTCAAGAAGGAAGAGAGAGGAGAACTGGCCTCCAGCTCAGTTCGCTTCTCATCATCACCTTCTAGGTCGCATAGACTTGACAGAGAGGGCGTCAGCCCGACTTGTTTGTCCAAGCTTAATGCCTCCAGATCACTTCACTAGCCCGAAGCACTTAGCATGGGTTTCTCATAACTACATGAAAAGCTCTTAGCCTCATGGGCTCACATTGCTTGATATTATTTGTTAATCTGAAGACTGTATAAGGCCTCCCGGGGTAATATCTTAAAATTATTATCTATTTAAAGGTAGATAGCCATACAGCCTCTCATCTCATCAACGGACCCGCTCAGGGTCACCTCTATATACTACTCCTACGAGGCCACATCGCGCACAATCCCTATGGGGACCCCTTGCTCTACAACACTATGATAGCCCCTAGAGCCGAATGAGCTTCGGCCATGACAGTTACAGACATCTAGGAAGCATGCCCTCCACATCCTTATAGACTTGGGCCAAAGCCCTTCACGTCTGAGGATTTGGGCATGATGGATCAGACCAATACCTAGCCCATATAGGTAACTTGTCCTCCAAGAACTACATATAGCTTGAACCCTTATAAATAGGGTACGTAGGCCTCTTGTTTCAATTGAATCGACAGTTGGCAGCAAGAGAGTAAATATTTTATCTGGCCTTCTAGCGAATCAACAAAAAGATTAGCTACCAAAATCCATCACCTTCCTTACGTGTTCTTCGCGTTCTTTATCAAGTTCATCATCGAAATCATCATATTTTGCTCTGTGATTCCATCAAATCTACAAATTACTGTTATACTAGTTTTTCCCAATAATAGTTTGTAACAGCAGTCGAGTCACTATAATCAACCTCTCCAATGACAACATAGGCGGCAACTTATTTGGTAACTTTTCATCCTTATCTCAACCAACAACCTTATATGTGTCTAGAAATATGATAGGAGGCTCAATTCCTCTTGACTTGGGCTAGTGTTAGAATCATAAATTTCTAAATCTATCGCACAACCTCATCCAAGGTGAGCTTAATCTCAGGAGACTAGATGATTTGGAAATTCTTGATATTTCTTTGTCAATAGAATTTCTGGTGATTTTAGGTTAACTTTCCCAAGTATTGCAAAAGTTTGGTAGTTGTAAATATTTCTTTAAATAATTTGACTAGTAAAATTGGAAACTCCTTTAATAAATGTTGGAAATTGGAGTATGTAGATTTAAGCTCCAATTTTCTGAGTGGAAATATTAATCTTGCATTTCAGAGTTTAAAAGAGCTTGACGTATCTAGTAACATCATTAGTGGTTCAATCCAATCATGGGTCTTGTTGATACCAAATTTTCAGCTGACATCATTAATGTTGACATCAGGACATGAATGGAAGAAGAGCAGACAAGTGTGTAGTTGATATGAATTGATGAACATAACGGGAGAGAAACAAAGGATGACTAATTCCACTACCAACTCAACTACTCCTAAAAATAGGAGATAATGAGATAAGCCATGCCAAAATTATAGGATCAAGAAGCTTATCATGGGAAGAATGTTAGCACCAAAAGAGGGGGAATGTATATCAGCCTATTTTGATAAATACACAAGAAGTATATATGATACAAATGACTCACACAATTAGAAGACTTACATTATCAATTCATCACTTGAGAGCTAGCTAGACTACGGTTTTTATTCAGTTTATATATTTTAATCAAGAAAATATCATCTACTCAACATATACAACATTTTAGTGAAATTATGCGGTTAAGACTCTACCCACCAGTGGTGTTTATCTCCCATTAAGAGATTTTTTGAATTACCAAATTGTTCTTCTCTACTCTACTTTAATTTCCATTTTATTCATTTTTACATTTTATATTAGCTTGTTACCCCTCAAACATTTTGTACAAATAGGTCTTTTTAGAAAACTGCAGCTTGGAACCTCTAGACTTGACCGAGAATATGTTAATTGGAGAATTTCCAAAACAGATTTCACATTGTAAGAATTTGGCCTTACTGAATTTGTGGGGAAATATCTTCACATGTCTAATCCTACCAGAGCTTGGGTCAATATTGAGTCTCGAGGCACACTTGTTGGGTAACAACAAATTTTCTGATAACATACCAGAGTCTCTAGTTGGCTTCAATAACTTGGTATTTTTGGATTTGAGCAAGAACAAATTTGGAGGTGATATACAAGAGGTGATCAGTCACATGACAAAAGTGAAATATATTCTTTTGAATGGGAATTCGTATGCCGGTGGATTTTTTTCTTCTAGAATTCACAATCCCATAAGAGCACATTGCACAGTACAAACAATGAATGTTCACGGTCCCCATACCGAAATAGTTACGAGAACCATGTATGTGCAAAGGTTTTGGTTCTACATTGATGAGTCCAGCCCTTCAGTGGTTTTTGGGGTTGTCTAACAGAAGGATAGGGTCATTTGCTGACCTAGTGGACGCCTTCAACTTGTATTTGCGAGTAGTAGGGAATTCGATAAGAAAACAAGTTATCTATACTTAATTGTCCAAAGGTATAGAGAACTATTATAAGATTATTTGACAAGGTTTAATAAGGAGAAGGTGTCCATAACAAACTGTGATGTCCCAACAGCAATAGAAGCTTTTCGTAGAAGGTTGATAAGTGACTCATCTTTATATGACGAGTTAACAAAGTATCCTTGCAAGATAATGGACGATGTGCATGCAAAAGCCATGGCACATATGACACTAGAAGAGGACATGAGAGAACATGAAGATATCTACTACTACCCTAATAGAAATATGACTATGCAGAAAACAAGAGATTACAAGCGTTATACAAGGAGTGGACGGGATGTGTAACGTGTAAATTCTTTACAGGGACGGGTGGATTGGAGAAAAACCCTCAGCCTACCTCCAACATTTGACAGCTACAAGTTTAACACCAATCCATCCACTTTCGTACGTGAACTAAACAAGTTGGGCAATGTTGCTAATTGGCCTGTGAAGTCAAACAAACCCAAGTCCAATCCAGATTCCAAACTATTGTGTGATTTTCATGCTGACTACGGACATAAAGCTTACGATTGTGTTGCTTTGAGAAGGGAGATACATGCATTGCTCAAAAGAGGATACTTGACAGAATTTATGGATGGATAGAACAGACATGACAGGAAGGAGTTGACACCACCCAAATAACCACCACCGCCACCTCATCACAGGGTGATCAACTATATTGCAGGAGGACTCGAAATATGTGGTGTCACTTATTCACAAGTAAAAAAAATGGCTAGGGAGATGGGAGCATGAGTTGCAAGGGCTGACATCATTGACTATGACGTGCCTATTATACAATTTGATGAGATAGACAAAGAGCATATGTCAGAATCACAACATGACAGCCTGGTGATTTCACTGCTAATAGGAAATTGCCTCAATAAAAGAATTTTAGTTGACAATGGAAGTGATGTAAACATAATGATGTTGGGAACTTTGCAACAAATGGGATTAACGGAAGTTGACATGGTGAAAAAGTCCACAACGCTGGTTGGCTTTGGTGGCGAGACCAAAATGACAGTTGGGGAAATTTCACTACCAACATACGCACCAGGGGTCAATTTGATCCAATAGTTTTTTTGTCATTGATGACCATTCTACGTACAACATAATCATGGGAAGACCCTGGATACATGATTTAAAGGCTATCTCATCAACATACCGTCAAGTGATAAAGTTCCCGATACCATGGCGGGTAGAATAGATTAAAGGTGATCAAGTTATGGCTAGGGAATGCTCTAAGACTTGACTCAAGCCCACAATACAACATAAGGAAAAGAAGACACTGATCATAGCGTCGACAAATCCAGAAAAATTAACAGAGATTGATTTGATGATAGGAGAGAAGAAAGTGCTAGTGGGTGAAGATGTGCCCCCTGAGACAGAGGCCAACCTGGTGGAGTTCTTGACACAATGGTTAGATGCATTTGTATGGGAACATGATGATATAACAATGATAAGTCCTGACATCATCACACATAGAATCAACATCGATCCAAACCACATCTTTGTCCAACAAAAGAGAAGAAAGTTTGGACCAGAAAGGAATAAAATCATCAATGAAGAGGTGGACAGATTGTTGAAGGCTGGAATGATCAAAGAAGTAAACTATCCCGAGTGATTGGCCAACGTTGTGATAGTTCAAAAGAAGAATGGTAAGTGGAGAGTTTGTGTCGACTACAAAGACTTGAACAAAGCATGCCCTAAAGATCCATATCCTCTACCACATATTGACACCATGGTTGATGCGGGCAAGACATAAATTATTGACGCTATTGGATGCGTCTAGTGGCTTTAATCAAATTCAAATGCACCCACCAAATTCAGAAAAAATGGCCATCGTGACTGACAAGGGGATATACTATTACTTAGCCATGTCATTTGGACTAAGAAATGCAGGTGCCACATTTCAATGACTAGTGAATAACATGTTCAAGGATCAAATAGGTCAAACAATAGAGGTATACATCGATGACATGGTAGTAAAATCGAAAAATGTAACAAATCATGTCAGGGATTTGACGAAAGCATTTGACATCCTCAGAACATTCAACATGAAGTTAAACCCTGCTAAGTGCAATTTTGTTGTCTCATCAGGAAAATTTTAGGTCACATGGTGACAAGAAGGGGAATTAAAGCTAGCCCTAAACAAATTAAGGCTATATCTGAGTTGACATCACCAACCTCTGTGAAAGAAGTACAAAGGCTAACAGGACGGGTGGCCGCATTGAACAGGTTCATTTCATGTTCATGTGTCAGGTGTAAACTATTCTATGACGTGTTAAGGAGGAATAACGGGTTTGATTGGACAGAAAAACATGAAGAAGCTTTCAATGACTTAAAACATTACTTGACAACAACACCCTTATTGTCAAAACTAACACCAAGTGAAATGTTATATGTTTTTCTTTCCATCACAGAGCAAGCTGTCGGTGGAATATTGGTAAGGGAGGAGAATGGAGTCCAATCCCCAATCTATTGCGTGAGTAAAATTTTGGTGGACGCTGAGACTAGATATTCGTCTATGGAGAAATTGATCCTTGCTCTTGCAATGAAGTCTATCAAGTTATGACACTACTTTGAATCCCACAAGATTTGTGTCATGACGAATTATCCTCTAAGGATGGTTCTAAGCAAGCCAGAGTTGATAGGATGGATGGACAAATGGTTGGTGCGATTGAATGTCTACGACATCACATATGAGTCACGACGAACAATCAAGTCTCAGGTGTTAGCAGACTTCGTGACAGACTTCAGTCCAAGCCAATTGACATAAATAGAACAAGAGTTGTAACATTTGGTGATAACAACAAAAATGAAGCCATGGTCATTGTATATAGACGGGGCGTCTAATATCTACAGGATGGGATTAAGGCTCGTCCTAAAGTCACCACAAGGGGATACTATGGCGCATTCCATCTTCTATGAGTTCAAAGCCACAAATAATGAGGTAGAATATGAGGCTTTAATTATGGGTTTGAAGATAGAAAGAGAATTGAAAATGGCATATGTTGTAGTGCTTTGTGACTCACTCCTAGTTGTCTATCATGTCAAGGGATCATATGAAGCCAAAGATAGCAGAATTTTGGCATATTTGAATTTGGTCAGGAATTACAAGGTGAATGTGATAGTTTTGACATCCAACAAGTACCACATGAATTGAACACACAAGATGACACTTTGACTTGTTTGGGGCCTGTATTTCGACATGTCAGCCTGACCAACATACTAATTGTTCATGTCATGAAGCCTAATTTGGACAGGAGTGATGAGGTTCATGATTTTATGAATTTAGATGATGTGACTGTCGCTGGGGCTCTACAGTAAAGTTGGACTTCCAAGTTCAGAGAATACTTATAAAATGGTTGAAAGTCATATTACTAGTCCTATTTATAATAAGTAGATGACAACTCAACTCAGATAAGAAAGCGAAGTAAATAATAAATATTAAATATAGAGGAAGAATAAAAAGAAGCCAAGACATGACATGACAAGACACAAAGACCACTACAGCAGAAATGAGAATCAACATTGTAGTTAGTCATTCGTGAACCAGACCAGTGCACAAGGTGTCAACAATGTCAATGAAGATTCGTCATCAACAAGTTCAAGTGGTTAAAAAGAATGACAGAAGACAGAAGCTGGAAGCTCAAAGGGATACAGGTTTGTTTGTATTGCAGTGTACAAGAGTCAGAATCCAAGGTTGAATATTTGACTGGGTACATGCAGTGGTGAAAAGAAGTATTGGCTAGTTTAAAGAGTCAAATTATTTCAGGAACAGAGGTACTTCTAATTGCAACTGTAGATACAGCTAAACAGGCCTGACGGTACAGACTTTAAGACAAGACGGAAAAAGTATTGACACGGAAGAAATGCAGAGTCATATATTCTTAAAAGTGGAACCCCGGTTGGAATTGATTTATCATTTCCAAGTCAAAAGGAGTTCGGTTCCAGACGATCAGGAGACCGCAGCTTAGAGCGTAAGGATTTATTTAATTAATAAATATTTTATTTATTTAGTAAATTATATTTATAAATATCTAAATAATATTAGATATTTATTTTTATAATTTCTGAATTAAATTTATTATTTATTAATCAAAGAATATAAGCTGTGCGGGTCGAAAAGCATTTCTACGGAGCCTATCCACTACAGGACGAAATAGGCCCCTTCTTTTTACAATTTGATTTGGCAGGTTTTCAAGCATCCAATGGGAGCATGCCAAGTGTCCAATCAATTTAAAAAAAAATGAAAAGTCTGCAGTTGAAGAAAGTCATACCGAGCAATTCAAATAAAGACATACCGAGAGAATTGATTCAAAGGTCATACCGAGCAGAATAGAAAATGTCATACCGAGCAGAATTTCTAAAGGTCTTGCTGAAATGATTTTATTTAATTAAAATAAGTCATACCGATTTTTTTAATTAAATGAAATCTGAATATGACTTTAAAAAAGGTCATACCGAATTTTCAGAAAGTCATACCGAATTTATGAAAGGTCATACCGAGTGAAAAAAGTCATACCCAGCTATTTCAAATGTCATACAAGGCTTAATTTCATTAAATAAAGTCATAGTGAAAAAGGTCATACAAGCTTAGAATTCCTTTATAAATATGAGGCCTTTGCTTCATAATTTAGAAATAGAAAAACTTTCAAATTCAGTAATTTTTCTGCAAAGTTATATTCACAGACTTTCTGTGCCGGTTTGATTTTAATTCCTTAAGTAGAACAATTCATGTCAAATTTGTTCTAGGAATTAAAGTTTATTCTGCCGAATGTTGTAACACCCATTCAAGTTTAATATACGTATTTAACTTGAATCTTGTTTACTTACTTGTTAATTTCTATATCTTAAATGTTTTATCTTGAAAATAGAAAGTTAGTGAGTCAGCCTCCCAACCACTACAAGGACCCGAACCCTCAGTTAAAGCAATAATTTAATTCCGCAAATTCTGAAAAGAATTTTAAATTGTTGTGAGTATCGCATTCAACCCCTCTTCTACGATACTTCTGGGACCCAACAATCGGTATCAGAGCAAGCTGATTGATATACAAATCAAGATCTGCAGTCCAGTGAAGCTCAAGGTACTGAAGCTGTTTAAACTCTGAATGTCTAGAGGCCTTGTTAAATAATTTTATTTTATAAATCTAAATTTAATTAAATTTATTTTATAAATTTTATTTAAAATAGTTTTATTTTGTGAATTTAATTTAAACGAGTTTATTATTTAAACTTGAAAAAGTTTGTTTTATAAACTTAATTTAAATAAGTTTACTTTATAAATTTTAATTTAAATAAATTTATTCTTTAAATTTAAATATATTTACTTTTATAATTTAAATTTGCTTAGATAATTTTATTTTATAAATTTAAATTTAGATAACTTTATTTTATAAATTTTATTTAAAATAAATTTATTTTGTGAATTTAATTTAAATGAGTTTATTATTTAAACTTGAAAAAGTTTATTTTATAAACCTAATTTAAATAAATTTATTCTCTAAATTTAAATAGATTTATTTTTATTATTTAAATTTGTTTAAGTAAATTTATTTTATGAAATCAAATTTAGATAAATTTATTTTATAAATGTTATTTAAATAAATTTATTTTATAAATTTAATTTAAATTAGTTTATTATTTAAACTTGAAAAGGTTTATTTTATAAACTTAATTTAAATAAATTTATTTTATAAATTTAATTTAAGTAAATTTATTAGTTAAATTTATATAGATTTAATTTATAATCTAAAGATATTAAAACTTGGTCCATTTTTCCAAAAGGGTTTGTAGTTGGAAAATTCTTCGTTTTGGCTCAGAATTAATTCGCAGAGCATATGACCCGGTTTCGAGGAAAGTGGTCATTTCGTATTAGTAGGTTTATTCCGGAACATTTGGATTTTATTGTGTATGTTACGACTGTTAATGTTATAGTTCCATAAACTGCTCAAATGTAAAGATAGGATAGATTTATTAGTGGGGAACTCTGAAGAATTTTTTTCTGACTTTACTGATCATTCTAGTTTTTGTACTTGTACAAAACGGATTTAAGAATCGTTAGAGGTCACAACTGAAGAAACATATGAGGCTANAACTGAAGAAGCATATGAGGCTAAAAGTAGCAAGACAAGATCAGGGCTGTGCTACAATATTCAAGAAGCCTGAACAAGCAAATAATGACAGAGACTGTGTTGAGTTAAAAGCAGGTGCGTATTTTCATATTAATTGCTCACACTCACGTAGTTGTACTTAAATGTCAAACCACTTCATCTATTGCTTGTTTAGAAGTAGAAGATTAAAAGATGGTAGAATTATCTAAGTAGTCAGTAAAATTTGTAGATTCGAGGCTTAATCTAAAACTGACTTAGGTAATTAGAGATAATTAAAATGTTAGACAACAACAGAAATGGATTAGAAAGAATTAGTAATTAAATTGTTAGTTCTTCTATTCCATGTGCTTTTAGAAAATTATTGAATATCTGTAAATCTGCTGAACACCTGTTACAGTTGTGTAGAATGGTTAAAGTAAATAGTACTGAATTTTCTAACATGCATAACATGCCTGAATTGCATAATTCTTATCTATAATGCATTGAAGCTGAATGTTTACCATGTGCTCTTATTTTTCATGCTTGTTCGTTTAAATCTGAAAATGCATATCTTAGGACTTGCATAATCTTAGGCAAAGCATCAATAAGAATCACAATAGGGTAAAGACTGCTAGTCCACCTTAAGATAGGTTGGAATCACTAATCTCATAGCCTTAAGACTACCTTGTCAAGGCTGCTGTGTATGAGAAGTGATCAGTCAAAGATAAGTTTGTGCATGTTAAGGTTGAAACTGTTGTTACCACTGTTGAAAGTAATATCTCTAACCCATCTGGACTCAATTGAAGTTGAGTACCAAGAAGCTTAATCATTTGTGATTGCAGAGTATGAAACAAAAGTCAAAAGTTATGTGATTTCGTGACATTTATTGTTCGAGACATATTACTAGCATTGAAGCTCTACTATCACAGTTGGTTGGGAAGGCCTCCCCGATGGTAACCTTTGGAGATGACAGCAAAGGATGTACAAGGGATATGACTATCATGATTTAAGAACCGTCATCAGTGGAAGCATCTTTCTTGTTAACGGACTTAAGCACTAAGCACTATATATAGGGCACTAGGGAATTCTTTGTCAAAGGTTTTCTAGAAAAGTATTGAAATAGAAAAATGTTTGATTTCAAGCAAGAAAGATGGAAGATCACTCAACTAAGAGTGAATTGGTGATGTTCGTGCATTCAACAGATAATATATCACATATGGTGATTGATCACATCAAGCAGATCAAGTTGGAAGCAAAGTACTTTGAA
>QRFB01005423.1:3858-40567 GCA_008931105.1 Oenanthe javanica
TATATATATATATAATTTAAGTATTAAATTTCCCTAGAACATAGTTTTTTCAATTATATTTCATATTACAACATCAACTATACTAATATTGAATATGAGAATATGACAACCCCTTTACAACATTTTATTCCTCTCTTTTCCAATTAAAAAGCATATAATCAGGAGTAAACATAATTAGACATGGTTATGTGCTTTTTAGATTGCATATTACGATAAAAGACATTCACATTTTGTTGATTCAACCTTAAAATTTGATTATTAAAGTTTCTTACATTTCTTTTGTAGTGTTATTATGCAGAATGTGATCAAATATTTGATTGTATAAAATTTGAATGTAAAAATATAATGATTTAAATTATATATTTTTTTCATTTTTATTTATCCGGTTTTTTAACCGAAACCGAACCGATAAAAACCGAACCGATTTTTTTAAAACTGAAACCGAAACCGATGGTTCCGGTTCCAGTTCCGGTTTCGGTCTAAAACCGAAGATATGCGATTCCGGTTTCGGTTTCGGTTTCGATTAAAAACCGAATCGAACCGAATCGCGCTCACCCCTAGTACGTAGTATAAATTTGTTAGTACTGTTTTAAAGCGGTACTTAATTTAGTGTATTCCAAGGTTTGTTATTGCGTTTTTTTGCTACAATATTTTTAATATTTATTTACATATTTATTAAAAAGTAATGTACTATATATAACAAAATATTAAAGATAAATACAATTTTTATGTATTACTAATCCATTTTATTAATTTAAAAATTTTAAATTATAATATCAATCTATTATAATAAATTTATTTTATTTACATTATAAATAAATGTTAATTAAATTTAATATTTAAAATATAGTATAAATTTAAAGTTAATATTATATTATATATTACAATTTATCAAAATAAATTTTATTAGAAAGTATGTAATGGAATATAATTTATTTATTTTTAAAGAAAAAAGAAGAAGCTATGACCATTTTTCATTCAAAACGAGAGAGCAAAACAATCCCCGTTTTAAAATCTAGACGGGTCGGGATGAAGGGANTTCAAACCGCACCAAACCGCACCTTGCTCATGCCTAGTTATTTACATGCATGTCTTCCATTAGCTTAATTACTTTAGCTTGAGTACGATTAGATAGCTCAAGTGATAAAGAGTTCTAGGTCGTGAATTCGACTCTAACTCATCCGATAATTTATTTAGATTTATTTAGAACGGGTACTTACAAAATTACTTTGTAAGGTTATAAGTTTAATTATTAAAAAAAATTACTTTAGCTTAGTCACATACGTGGAGGAACGAAAAAGAAACACGTGTCCTATACATATGAGTCACTAGCTTAGTCACACACGGAAGAAGGAAAAAGAAAGATGTGTCCTACATATACAAGTCATGCTCCCAACCCATTTGATCTCTCACCTTAATTGGACTCCGGGGTTCCAGCTCTCTCTCCGGGAACAACCATTTTTGATGTTAAATGAGGAGAAATAAGAGAGAAAAGAGAAAGAAGGAGAGTCGACTCTCATTTATTTATTTTTTAATATTAAATTTGCTACAACCATTTTTATTTTTGTGGATGCATCACAATGTCGATCATCTCTAATATTTTCAAAATATTTTTTTAAATGATGTGATAATATGATATTTTATTATTTTGAAAATCAATTAAAATTAGATAAATGTTATTTAAAAGCATTTTTAAGGGACTTTAACATTTCTCTAAACAACCCAATTGTCTTATAACTATATCTCAGTTACCATCTAAAACTTAGATACAAATGTTGTGTTTAGTTGAAGAGAATGGAATACAATAGAATGGAATGCGTAAAAATAAAGGAAATTTACGTAAGTAGGTCGAAAGATTTGAAAAAAATAGGTGAGTGTAAAATTTCTTTGATAATAATTGAGACGAAAATATATATGAAAGATAATGGAGCATTCCATCTCAAATTAGAAGATTTGAGTTTTAGTTTAGATTGTTAGGAATATAATGGGTAAATAAATAAATTTTTTAAAAACAACTCTTTATTTCAAGTTTCTAAGCTAAAAATTGAGGAAAAATATTTGAAATCAAACTACAACAATCTCCTAACTCTTCCTCAAATATTTAACAGCCAATTCATTCTCCTCAGTTTTAAGAGTCTCTCTCCTCGACTTATTTCTTCCGCTGCTAATATACATTACATATTTAGTTTAAGAGATAGGATAAAAATATTGTTGGAGATGATGGATAATTTTTTTTATCTTAAATAGCTAAGATGCAATTTAATTATATTATTGTTAGAAAAAAAAATTAAGAGCATCTCCGACCATGGCTCCTCTAAGTTACATCAGTCTACGTGGCATTAAATATAAATATTTTTTAAAAATATTTATCACTCCAATAGAGTACAACTGTTATTTATTTTTCTCTAAATATATACATTTAAAAGCAAGGAACACTACACTTTATTGTTGTAATCGCTACACTATATTGTCATAATCACATAAACATGTGCCAGATTTACACTTTGCTCCCATATTAAAATTAGGGAGAAAAAGAAAAATTTAAAATTTTCTCTTCAAATTGTACTCGGAGTTATTTGAGTAGAGAAGAAAAAAGATTTTGAGGAAAAAGTTTTTAAAAATTCTCTCCAAAAATTTCTTCCCAAAACTAGGATGTTTGGGAAAGAAGCTCTTACATACTTTTTAAAAGAAATTCACTCCTCTTCCCTTCCCTTCAACTAAAAACTTGGAAGCACAGTGTTAATGATTGCAAACCCATAGAGAATTTTGTTGTCCTTTTAAGTCATTAGAAGCAGAATGTACAAACATAAAATATGTACCACAATACACTGCCAAAACTGCATCAAATTTTACATCATTTCAACCACTAAAGAAATAAATAAAAAATTGCAAATAACCTAAGTCAATGTAACAAGACTTCTACCGAGACTAAAGTACGCGTTCTTGAGTGAGCCAAGTATACAAGAACAGGCGAAAGAATCCACCTCCACTCCTGCCACTATCTCTGTTGCCTGGATCAACAACAAACCAGAGCCATGAACAACCATATCGCATTTTTAATACATTTAACTTGGCCAAAAAAAAACATATCGAATTTGTAACTCGCAGATTATTTTATTATTTATGATATTTTATCTGAATCTAACTGAACACATAAATACCAAGTAAAATGGAGCATTCTGGAACAAATTTACTCATTCGAAAAGAAATTTGATCTAGCAGTTGGTATCGAAATAAATAATTTTAGAATACCAAGGACTATTTGCTCCATATCCTTTAAGTAGTCTCATGACCTTACTTTACAAGGGCACTAATCTTGTATGGAATGGTGTGTGAAAGAGACGAACATCATCAATAAGTAATTCAAATTTCTAGAAAGAGGAGACATAGATCACACTTTACCAAGGTCAAGTTGATTTCCCCCTCTCCATATAGCATCATTCAGATTACTAAAGGTAAAAAAAGAGAAATGAGCGTTGACTTTTAGAATTACCTTCTATATGAGATCCAAGTTTCGGTTAATTTTCTTACTAAGAAAGCATTAAGCCTTCAAAGAAAAACTCATCACAAGAGTCGTACTACAACGCATTGACCTGCTCTGAAATCCTACTTCTGCAAGTTGGACACATAGATCCTATTGCAGCTTGTGTTCCAGGGTGGACAGGCTCGTGATGGAACTCATTTCTGCACCAGACACACACTGTAGTAACTTGACTGGAAGAAATATTCTGCACCATATCATGCTTACCAATCCAGTATGAGGAACCAAATGGTTGTTCCATTCCTGCACCATATGGATTTTTGTCCGGAACCCCTTGAAAAGAAGTCGAGTTTGGTGCAGTCAGGAAACTAAATTCTACAGGTTCAGTTCTACCTGATCCTAATTCTTCAAAACATGAACCTCTATCATACTTATCACCAAGTCTATAGAGACCATCATCAGCCTGTACATGAAATAATTCCAGCTTATGTAAATTATCAAAGCAAAAAGATCTAACATAAAAATTTATGCTTCATTCTGCTAAAGAATTGGGGAAAACAATAACAAAAAGGACTGGGAAAAAAATGTAACACCACACAATTTTCAAATTAGAGCAGCTTTATCTCTAGCATCTGAAGCAAATACCTTATCTGAGAGTATATCGAAGGTGCAAAAAGAGGCAGGCGATTGAACCGGTGGGTTTGAGAGATCAGCCATACTACTCTGAAAGGCATCTTCGCCATCTCTCCAAATACCACCACCAGGCATGACATTCTCACCAGGCTGTGCATTATTACTGCCGAAATCAACCATATATTTTTTTCCTTTTGATGTTCCAACCTCACTTACTTCAGGAACTTCCCATCTTCTGTTGTAAGCATGATTGAAGTTAGGTTCAGAACCCCAAAGCTTCCCGTTGCAAGATAAACTAAATAAATCACTGAAGGAACTTATTCCTTGCTCCTCAACAAAATTATCATTGACCCTGTTTACATTTATTTGGGCATCAATGTTTTGTTCAATCCTGGTTGGGATAGCAGAACAATTTACAGGGTACTTCTCATGCTCAAGATCAGTAGTATCAGTAAACAATCCTGCATGGGGGTCACCGAAAGCAAGAGCCAGATCATGATTACCTGAGTTCTGCCCATTACCAAATTTAAGCTCGTTCACAGGTCTATTATAAATCTGGTCGACTGTATATAAATTACTAGGATGTTCTGCAAAACAAGACCCAGTAAGTAGACCACTCCCTGGGAATTGTTGCCTGCAGTCTTCCACTGATCTATTATTACCTCCAGTAACATTGTCTTCAGCACCAAATGTTGCACCTTTCCCAGATGAAAGTAATGAACTTAATTCAAGACTTCTTTTCTTGTTGCTTGTCATACCTGCACCAACATTATTGTAAGTTCTGCCAGAAGAAAAAACTACTTCATCATTCCGAGAAGTTTCAACATCATCAAATTCTGCAGTATCTACATTTCTTCCAGGAAGTAGATCTACAAGATTTTCAGCACTGCAAGCTTTCTCATGCCCAGAAAGAGAAAGTAAACTGCTCAAAGAAACCCTTTGCCTAGGTTCAACTTCCATGGTAGCTTGGTTTCTCTGTCTCAAAGCCGATACTGTAAAGTTTCCATATTTCCTTTCGTCCTCAAGGACATCCACAACCTCTGTTCGTGGTTCAGCATAACTGCTACGCTCATTGCTTCCACAGTTCAGTACCATATTATGATCAGGAGTTACTGAGAAAGTTGAAACACTTTTTACACTGTTGTCAATACAGATTTCTTCATCACCAGATGGAACACGTACATTGCTACCAGAACATATCTTCTGCTCAGACTTGGCCAAATTGGAATTCAAGCTTCCATATCTTACATTATCAATACTGCTGAAGTGCTCATTTCTAGAAGGAAAAACAGCAGTGCCTTCAAAAATGAAATCCTGCTTGACTGCAGTGTCACGATGCTTATTTGCTGCATCATGATTGTTGTTGGATCCGGATACCGACTCCACTCTTGCAAACTTCCTTGAATCAAGTTTTAGATCATTAGCTGTGCTAGTAGAAGACATATTCTCAGTGTAGAAAGGATTCCCAATAACTACTTCCCTAATAGACTCCTCAGCAACTGCAGAATCTCCAATAACATCACTTGCAAGGCGAACATTAGTTTGGTCATCTATCAGTGGAGGAGCAAAGATTTGCAAACCATTTTCTTGCTCAACAGAATATGTGTTTATCGCATCTGAAACACACTGCACTGCGTTCCTTCTATCTGAAGTTTGTGGAATGTCATCATTGCCATTACTAGTCAAGGTTGCTTCGGAACCTAAACATGAATTTGATTCTAAGGAACGTTTGTCAGCAAGATCAGCTACATTATCCATTTTATAACTACTTGGACAATCCTTATTCTGCTTATCACTAATTTCTACATTATCTATTACTATTTTTCTTGCTTGCATGTCTTGATTGCCATAAGCTTCATGCTGCTGATCATAACTAAGCTTACCAGAAGATATTTCCACCGTCAAACTAGCCTCAGGTTTACTGTTATCGATGACAGAATCTAGTTTATCATTACCATTTGTATCAAATGTTTCTGGATTGATACCTTTCTCTACCAAAATAGTTGCTTCAGCTAAAGGATCCTTGTTAGGGATTTCAGCTACTGATGAAGAGCCAACATTATCTTGTACATGTTCAAGAGTAGATTCTTTTGCACCCGCCACTTCACTGATCAAGTGGTTCCCAAATTGGCTGTCATCTTTTGTGTTGTTCACAAGAACAACGAGATCTGCAGACTGTAGAATTTTTGTGAACAAAAACTGTACATGTCCAATTTTAAATGAAANAGATCAAGTGGTTCCCACATTGGCTGTCATCTTTTGTGTTGTTCACAAGAACAACGAGATCTGCAGACTGTAGAATTTTTGTGAACAAAAACTGTACATGTCCAATTTTAAATGAAATGGCTATTCATATAAAACATAAACTTACATTCTGAGCGTCCATTTTACATGCCCCATGAGAAGAATCTAACTGTTTACTGTCTTGCAACCCAGAGATGGACAACAAGTACGAAGAGATTTCTTTGCATGATATAAACTGCTTCCCACTGGGACTGCATATCAACCAGTGCAGAATAAAACTATAAGTCAACAACAACAGGAAATACTACTGTAGATATGAAACAGGAAATACTACTGTAGACATGCCATAATTTATTTATTTATTAAAATTGATATTGAAATACAGATCTAGCAAAGATTAAACATATTACTCAAATCACATGATTTGGTAAATGAATACAAATTACATACTCCTTTCAAAATTTAATAGATTCTATCATCAATACACATCTAGATATCAATACTGAGGCCATTTCTCACAAAAAGAACACATGATTCATCAAATCATTTCATAATCCAGATCCGACTAGAGCTGAATATTGCAAGACTTTATATAGAAATCCTGACTCGGAAACTAAATGAATTCCTAATATATTATATATAACTTCATTAACTATATCTGCTATCAAATACTAATTTTGTCATAATAATTAAATAAAGAAACAACTCCTTTTACGAGTCCATTACCACATAATACAAGGATATTTCTTATAATCTACTTGCATATATACCTAGAAGATAAAAAAAATTCTAACCAGAGGTAAACTAATCACTATCTTTATCTACTTTCCTATACACTAATCTATGCGGCTATGCGATTATAAATTATAGGACAACTTTTTATGATGCATGACATTATTATCACAAAATTAGAATATTCATAATTCTCCAAAATGACTAGAAGATTCCTAATAATCCTAATAGTAGAATTAGAGTAAGAATAGAGGTAGAGAGAGATATCAGAAATAACCTGTTAAAAAAGATAGTTTTAGAGAGATCTTGGAGAAGAAGATAAAAGTTACTAGAAAGAGAAACAGTAAAGAAAGGGGAGGGATTAGTTGGNTTTAGAGTAAGAATAGAGGTAGAGAGAGATATCAGAGATAACCTGTTAAAAAAGATAGTTTTAGAGAGAGCTTGGAGAAGAAGATAAAAGTTACTAGAAAGAGAAACAGTAAAGAAAGGGGAGGGATTAGTTGGTGGAACCAAGTTTCATTTTCTGATATTTCATAATGCATAATAAAAATTACATTCAGAACTACTATATATAGACTCAACTACAAACTAACATTGAAACTCTAATACCGTTACTACTAGTTATTACTGCTGGACTTATACTCCAGTCCTAACAGAATTAAGGATTCAAAACATTGCTAATTAAATTAAAATTTGTTTCTCTTGTTATGGTTGTGATCTTTCTTTCCACAATTGAATATCTAAGTGGTTCTTCCACAGTTGGATCTTGTTAAGGACTCATGTGTTTTCTACGGTTAATCACCACACATCCGCGCCAGGATCCACTAGTGACACAGATTATTAAATTCATTTCACCACTTAAAATGTGTTCCTTCATGTGGCACGAAAAAGTGAAAACATTATATAGTACACCTGGTTAATGGACAAATTATATTTTGCCTTAGTTTAATTCATTTCACATCAATAGTGTTACTTTGTTCATGTGGCTCGAAACACTGGAAGTTGTATATATAATCTTATAATCAAGAAAGAGATATGTTTCAAGGTCAAGTGGCAAGATTAAACTTATTGGTAAAGTTGGATTCTGGCTCTAAATTCTTCTAATCTTTCAATTCTGTTCTCTACTCCCTCCGGTACTCAAAGAGAAACATAGTCATTCAACATCAGCAAAGCAAGGGAGAAAACAAGGCTTGTCATTTTCATTAGATCTTAGAAGGAAAACTATGTCATAAGCTCATAATGCCAAAGGGCGTCCACGAAATTTCTATATTCATTTTCTTCATTCATTAAAGGTCCAACTTATAATTGGTTAGAAGTACACTTTCCATGAAATATTCTGAAGGCCTCTGGTCGTTGGTCTTGAAGTAGTACTTACCTCTTGCAATTCATTCACCAGCTCTTATAAGATATCATGGGTAATTTATCTTTTATATTATCTCGTATGCAATGAAAAAATCCAAGTTCCAATTTATTAAGTGATGGACTACGTATGCACAATGAGAATAGCATCAAGGTGCAAGAGCACATTCCCTTTAGGCTTTAACTCATTTGATNCTTTAAATTTCAGATAACCACATTCCCTTTAGGCTTTAACTCATTTGATCGCAATAGCACCTAGACTAACACAAGTACAAAGTAGGAATGATTTACTAGGTACTGTAGTTTCCTACCTTGTTCCACACATATAGTTGTAAGGAATTTTTTGTTTTTATGATTTACTTGTTCTAGGATTTGTCTCATATTTGGTTTCGCATAATAATTTCCTTTTTTATGTATTATTTGTTTAATTTAGGTTGGGATTTTGGCATAATTAACTATATATACAAGGTGCTTGTAAGGGATATATTATTACATTCCAAATTATATTCATTAGTCAACATCTTGGATTTCCTGAGTTTTGAATTATTGCAAGTCTCCTAATCTCAACTCATTCATGACACAAAGTTGCCACCAAAAGCATGCCATTTAATATGCAAGAAAAGAAGAAAAAAGCTCAAATGGTATCATTAAAAAGCATAACAATGAATCTCTGAAAAGCGTCTTATTTATAACTTACATGTGTCAAAATCCGGAACATAATAAATAAAAAATCTAGACAAAAAAAATCCTACATAGAAAAGAAAGTACATTTAACCAAATTAGAAAGACCTAGAAAAACAAGTACTGCAGGGTAAACTCATCAAAAAAAGGAAATGCAATCAACGAACAAAAAAATGGTGTTCATCCTACATAGGAATATAAATGTTTGATTGTACATAACAGGTTGCAATAAGATACGATACTTATTAAACAACATAAAATTGAAAAATAACTATTTAAACAAAAACTAGAGAAATATGACATTATTAAACCATCATTGCAATGTTTAAGGTGGTTATCTACTCCAGATTATACAATTAATATCACACAGTGATAATTGTANTTAAACAACATAAAATTGAAAAATAACTATTTAAACAAAAACTAGAGAAATATGACATTATTAAACCATCAATGCAATGTTTAAGGTGGTTATCTACTCCAGATTATACAATTAATATCACACAGTGATAATTGTAAATCAAACCTCAGATTAGTATCCAACAGCAGTAACTAACACTCTTATCCTATATTTAGGTTCCTTTCTATCTTATGTAGCCTCTGATGTCCTTGTATCCTATTCTAATTCTTTTCAAACTTCACATAGAAATAATCCTTGTATACTAGTTTATTGTTTGCACAGTTCACCCAATAAAGAAGAGTTTAAAACCTAGGTTTTTAGGTAGCACAATTTCTTCAACATTTTGAGAGCCATTAGCCCATTACTAACAGCATATTATGCATATATTTTTANTTTTAGGTAGCACAATTTCTTCAACATTTTGAGAGCCATTAGCCCATTACTAACAGCATATTATGCCTATATTTTTAGGCATATTGATCGATAATAACATGGAATTTTTCAATGTTATAAATCTGCATGCATTATAAACTACTGACGTGCAAATTAAAGGCTACATCTCCTATTTGTACAANCGATAATAACATGGAATTTTTCAATGTTATAAATCTGCATGCATTATAAACTACTGACATGCAAATTAAAGGCTACATCTCCTATTTGTACAACGTCTACTTCTATAGCTTGATGAGTTCATTGTTTTCCTAACAAACTTCATAAAAAATTATAACCTTGCCGCATTAAATAAAGTGTCTTGTATTAAGTATCAGATATATATGCAGATTCAATCAACAAAAAAATCTAACAGTGATATAAAAAATGTATAGTTCAAACCTTATATAGCGCCGACAGAACAACCAAACATGTTTCTCTTTCCTCTTTAGAGATATAGAAAGACTCCACCCTTTCGGCAAATAATCCCCGAACAAACTAGCATCGACAACCTTTCTCTTCCTCCTCCGACTCCCCCATCGTCCTCCCAAACCCTCCAAAAACCCTAACAACTCAGCATCGGTCGACATCCCCTCCGTCCTCCGCTTAATCTCCGGTCCAAACGGATCCTCCAACTCAGCTAAAGCAACCACATCCACCACCACACCTTTCACATTCAAAACCTCCTTATCACTCTCAACATTATTCTCATAAACAACAATATCCTTATCTTCCTCTTTTTCCTCACGCTTCTCCTCCGGAACCATCTCTTCCCGAACCACCTCCTCGGGAACTACTACCATAGCTGTAGAAGTAGAAGCAGACGGATACATAGACATCTGCATAGGCATACTCCCATACTTCCTCGGCCTACCTCTACCTCTCTTTGGCTTAATCCCATTCACATTCTCCACCATATAATTCCCTACATTCTCCTCCCTCTTCTCATACTTAAATATATCCCGTATCACCGGAACCACACCTCTATCCTTCCGCGGCCTACCTCTCTTCCGTTTCACACCTACACTCATCGAATTACTCAAACTCAACGAATTACTCACACTCACCACACCACCACCGAAACTGATCGAATTACTCGCATCCACCACATCAACACTCACCAAATCACTCGAATTAGCTATGGCGACAGCTTGATCAGGCAAACTAGGAAGCAAACTAGGCACAATAGGAATAAGACTAGAGTGTTCAACACTAGCTAAAGTGACACCGTTTCGATTCGATTGTTTCGAAAACAAGGCTTTCAACATGGAAACAATCTTAGAATTCTCAGCGCGTTCGGGATCAGTTTCGATAGAGGAAGGTTTAGGGATACGAAGGTGAGGAGTGCGGCGACAAATGGAAGCGTAAGAGGAGGAGGCGGGGGCTAATCGGAGACGAGAGTAGGTTTGTTTGCGACTACCGGCGGATTCATTGAAAACAGTGCGATCGATTTTGGGGATAACGACGTCGTTTTGGTGGTGAGGGTTAAAAGCGGAGGAGGAACAGAGGGAGAGAGTGTAGAGTTCGGATTGGGAGAGGAGGTGGAGATCCACGGTTGGGATTGATTCTGGGGGGAGCGGGGGGGCGGCCATCAGAGAGAGAGAGAGAGGGAGAGGGAGAGAGAGTTGTGTTTGAGAGAGATACTAGTATATATATTATAAAATGATGAGGGGGAGAGAGATACAGAGAGAGATATCGAGAGAGAGTCTCGCAAAGGTCATGTAGTTATCGCGGATCTCAAAGAGTTTGGGTAGGGATAAGGGGCGTACTTTGTGTTTGGGTTTGGGACTAAATACTTTCATGTCTCTCACTTGCAGCCCGTACAAAAGTTGGGTTTTGACTTGTAAGAATTTATTTATTAATATTAATATTTTTTAGTTAACTTTTTTCTGTTTTAAATTGTGTGATTTAAAATTATTTATGTATTAGAGATAATATTATAAATTATTAAATTTTATTATATTGGCAATGCCATTTAAATTAAAACCTACAAAAGTATTTTCAAACTAATAATATACATATTAAATCTTGATATGTTAATGATAATATTCAAAAATAAAAATTTTATCAGCAATTTTAGAATTATAAATATGTTATTTAAATATGTTATTAGTGGATTATTGAATATTAGATTTTCATTAGTATACTATAAAATATAGTAAACAATGTGGACAAACCACATTACTCATATCAAGTGATCAATTTTGCTCTAAATTATCAATGGCTTACATTAAAGAGTGTCTTAAATATCAGTAATTGTGTCATAGAGATAATCATTTTATTATGTTTGTGTTATAATTATAGCATAATAAATTATATTGGAATTTTGATACGTATTATATATCTTTAAGTATGTGATTTAAAAATGAGATTATATGAATACTATCTTTTATTTCTAAAATTTCCTAGTCGAGTATTAATATTTAAAAACAATAATAATACACAAAACTAGNTCATAATAAATGACATTGGAATTTTGATACGTATTATATATCTTTAAGTATGTGATTTCTAAAATTTCATAGTCGAGTATTAATATTTAAGAACAATAATAATACACAAAACTAGTACGTTTATCGACCGATGATCACATCTCATTACTCATACATAAAGCGATACTAAAGTCAAAAATATAGGTGTGTGTCTCGATGCATGACAATAGAATGACCTACTATAAGACTGTACATGTTAATAAGTGTCATAAATTTTCTCATTGTCACAACGATGTAATGATCCTCTGACCTTAAATCATTATATTTCTATATCAGANGCATAATAAATTATATTGGAATTTTGATACGTATTATATATCTTTAAGTATGTGATTTAAAAATGAGATTATATGAATACTATCTTTTATTTCTAAAATTTCCTAGTCGAGTATTAATATTTAAAAACAATAATAATACACAAAACTAGTACGTTTATTGACCGATGATCACATCTCATTACTCATACAGAAAGCGATACTAAAGTCAAAAATATAGGTGTGTGTCTCGATGCATGACAATAGAATGACCTACTATAAGACTATACATGTTAATAAGTGTCATAAGTTTTCTCATTGTCACAACGATGTAATGATCCTCTGACCTTAAATCATTATATTTCTATATCAGAATTAATATACTTTATTTACATTAAAAATTATCTTTCACTAGGTGATGATCAAAATGCACATTGGGTAAACTATGAATTATATGAGAAATATGAATAATCTAGAAAGGATTTAATCCTGGTAACAACTATAGGAGTGATATTATCGGTCTCTTATTTGAATTAGACAATGAAATGCACGGTCGTGCTCAAATGTTGATTTGATTTAATAGTCTACTCATCGCTGAAGAAAATAAAAATTAAGTTATAAAGAGCGTGACACGATACATGCCTCGAATTTAATCTTTAATATCAATATTAAAGTGATTATATCACATTGCACATTATTCACGAAATGTTTAACTGAATCACCGATTTAATTATTATTACTTGGGTTGAAATAACGTATTACTAGATGTAGTGCCTTTCTTGAGTTATCGGAGGCCCCGGGGTGAAAATTTAAATGGGCCCCTAATTTTTTTTCAACATAAATATAAGAAAATCATATAGTATAATAAAATTTTACAGTAAATTCTTTCAAATTTTCACTTATTTCCATCAAATTTTTATCAAGTTTCCTTGAAAAGCTTGCTTTTTATAATAAAATTATTCATAATACTTCTATGCGACTCTTTTAACTTGAGTAACTTGTTTTTTTCGCATTTCACATCCAAATAATTATTTTTTAAGTAACATCATATAAACCAAAACTCAAATAATTGACTTATAAAGAAATAATAACACCTGAAATAGATAGCTTGAGTTTAAAATTCTCACTTAAAATTTGAAAAATAATAAATTTTTACATCAAAAAAAGACAAAATATATATGTTTATATGAATATTGAACCATGCAATATAAGTTAAAAATAAAATTTTACCTCATTAGGGTTTTTCAATCTTTGCACAATATTCTCACTAATCCTAAATTAGTAGATTAGCATGGTTTTAATATAATGTATATGTGATCGAATACCAGTTCAACTTTATTTATTTTTTTAATAATGAATTATCTAGTTTTTTAGAATGCCTACATACATATATGTTGTTGGTACCTCAGTTACTCAAATAAGAGAGTTCTTCATTAAATCTAAGCATATATATATATATATATATTATATACATATATGTAATTACTACTTATTTTTAGTTTTATAGACCCTACAATAATATGTATTTTTAAAATTATTAATTTATATGTTGTAAAATTATTGGTTTTATAAATTTTAATTAAATAATATACATATATACTATTTTTTGAAATAATGTGCCCCTAAAATTATTGGGCCCTGGGCGGTCGTCCCCTCTACCCCTCCCCTAGGACCGGCCCTAACTAGATGCCGCTTATTGTTTAGAATTTTATCTAAAAGAGTTGTTAGTATATATATCGTAGAGTGTAGATCGAAACAGCGGGATACGTACGTGGTCATTGCAAGAATTTGGGACCTCTATATTCCCCGTCTCTAAACTGTTAAAACTTCGTAAATAAGGTATTGTTAATAAAAATAAGTAGTATCTTAAATATATTAATTAATAAAATGCAAGGTTAAGAAGGAAATTGACTAATTTACTATGAAAGGATATCTTCGATATTAATTTAATTAATTATTTTGGTATCTGCACGATTAAAACATAAATTTTAATACACTTAGTAATCCTCTCCAAATAGGCCATATATTTAAGTGATTTGATTTAAATTCAAACAAGTCAACTCTAGCAAAATTTGATTTCAAATATATTTATATTGTAATATAAATATAAGAATTACTTCCATATTTAACAAATTATCAAAATTATATTTTCAAGGGAATAAATTCTAAAACCTTTAACAAGTTGAATAAAAGAGAAATATTAAAAAATAATATTTTTTGACCTCAAATTATAATATTTATAAAGCAACAAGTTCGAAAAATAAATATTGGATATTGGATATTTTTTAAAGATCTCGTGTTATATTTAAAAATATTTTTTCTAAGATCTCCAGTATTAATCTTTCAAAATAAAAGGACTTGATTATCCAATATAAATATTTCTACACTCAAAACATTATTATTTTCTTAGAAAATATTAATATATATTTTACTCTTCAAAAAAACTATTTAAAATAAATTTTCTCCTGCTATAATGATAGTTATTATTCAGAGAAAATTATTTTGAATATTCAGAAATATATTTCCTTCCTCTCCAAATATTTAATATATTAGGAAATATATTTTCAAGTACTTATTAATATTTTTTATCATTAATTTGATTAGTTAAAATATTTTCTCTCCTGCTTCATAAATATATTATTATTCAGAGAAAATTATTTTAAATACCCAGAAATATATTTTCTTCACTCCAAATATTTTATATATTGGTAAATATATTTTAGAGTATATATTCTAGTCATAAACATTTTNGTAGTGAGGTGAAGTGAAGTGAGGTGATTCTTGTTTCAAGACCCAAGTCTTAGATGAGCTAACGGGAAGTCATTCGTCTTTGCACCATGAAGAAAAGAAAAGATCCAAGATCTAAGACCTAAGATCCAAGACCGGTAAAAGTTTTAGAAATACAAATACTACACTCGGGTTCTACATCAACTTTGAAGAAGTAGCGGGGAGTTGTTGTCCAAGATAAGTTGTGAGGTAGTGACTTAAAGTCATGTACCAAGACTAATATTTGTAAGGTTGTAAAGGATTCTCCGCCTATTAAAGGAATGAGATTATTTTAAAGGAAAATCTTGAGTCCGGGAGAGGAGTTCGGGGACTGGAGTATGGGTGAGAGAATCCATTAGGGGTTGCACCATTGTGAACCAGGATAAAATCATGTGTGTGATATTTCCTTTTACTTGTTGTTTACTTCCGCACTTATTATCTGTTAAACAACTTGGTTAAAATATTTAAAAAGGAAACAAATATTTTTAAAATACCACTATAAATTTTAAATTGGAAATTAAGTTATTCAACCCTCATTCTAGTTAAAATAACCCTTACACGGGACCTAACACACTAGATGAGAATTGACTATTAAGTAATAATGAAATAATAAAATAAATATATATTATTTTTCCTATATAAAGGGCTTGATGACCCTAAAGTTACTTTTAAGTAACTATCTAAACTAAAGATATATTATAACACAATGTCAAAACTATTCTTGTAAATATAAGAAGATAAATTTTATTATTACAAAAATGTCATTCAATTTTTATATTGAAAATTTTTAACTTTAGCTAACTTACCTCATTAAGGCCGACCTTAGTAACATTTCCCTATCTAGATATTATATATAATAATTTACGAATTATAATATTATACTCCTTCCATCCCATTTTAGTAGTCAGTTTTGGAAGAAAAAAATTCTCAAATTACTTATCCAGCTCTTCATTCAATATAAGTTTGTGAATATTCTCAAAATTGACTATTTATTGATGCATTTACAAAGTTGAATACAGTACTTACTCTATTATACAAGCGGATAACATAACAATTTTGTTGAGAACGAAGAGTTATATCATGCATTCTTCTAGCTAGTAAAATTATAACTATATACAGTGTGTGTGGGTGTGTGTGTGTGTGTGTGTGTACTTTGTATTTCATTTCCCACCATATACAAATCACATAAGATTGACTACATTGGCGATGAACAATTTGATTTAAAAAAGTTATCTGAAGAGAATGAAGAAAACATTATTCAAGTTAGAGATGATAATGGTCGTCAAAGTGCTGGTATTGGTATAGATTTAAATGAGTTGTCTGTAGTTGATGAAGAGTATATGATATTGAATGAATATATGTGAGGTATCATATTCTTTTTTACAGTAGTCAATTTTTCGATTATTTTAAAATTTCTTAAATGAGAAAAGAATCGTTCTCTCGAAGGTGTTCAACTGTATTTTGCTATGAAGTTCAATATGAAACTAAAGGAATTAATGAATCAGTGAAATTTTTTGCTAGTATTGTTTCTTTTTATTTATCTTGTTGTCACTTTATTCATTTTTTTCTTTCACACGTTACATTTTTAAAGTTTGACATTCTTATGAATATACTGCAAAGTTTAGGCGTTACTGATCATAAGTAAGTAGATAGAAACAAAGCTTCGTAGTACATAAAAAAAGAATTCTTAATTTGGAACCAACAATCTAGTTACATGAATATAAAAGAACCCCATTACACATTTGAAATAACAAATGATACTCAAATCAATTTCCAGTATAAAATAGTTAGAGAGAACTCATCAAACATTGTCATCAACATTAAGCCATTTCATCACATCTTCTACGAACTATGGGTCAAACTGCATCTGAATTGGTAGCCTTTTTTCTAAAGAAGCCTTACTCATGTGTGGAATCTTGCAATTGTAAACAGATTCATTCTTTCATGGTAAAGCTCCAGTAAAGTATTATTACCCTTATGACCGAGCAAATAGGAGAGTTCACCAGGAACTATCTCGAGAAACCTTTTATGTATTCATAAGCGCTCCAAAATAAGTTGTGTCCCGTAGTCAATCTAGCAAGGGTAATGATGGGTGTAAGATACATACAGTGCAACAAACTCATCAAATGGGTGTATTTCATCTACTCATCTTTAGTCTCCTCATCTTTATGTGTATTCCATAAAGTGAGTAAAGTAAAAGAGAAATCAGACACAATAAAAAAATACACAAATTGCTAGATGCATAAATGAGTTGTAAAACTATTGACATAAAAAAATTTGCTCTTATTTTATAAGAAATCATTAATATACTCAAATCAGTAAGACAATTCAGATTGCAATGTAGCTACATAGTATATCAAATATGCACCGATGTATTCATATATAACACTTGGCAAGTCCACTTTCCTTTGAAGAGTGGTTGAACCAAAATTAAGCAACAGGGATAGTATAGTAATAATAAATGTAAATCCATGAACTGTTTCCTTTATTTTTGTCACTTATTGCACAGAAAATGCATACCTTCTTGTTGGAAAGATCATCGCTGCCATCTGGATCAGGATTATCCCCATCGTCGCCGCCTCTGGATCAGGATCATGGCCGCCATCTTGATCAGGATTCTCAGTTATTGATCAATCTATTACTTTTTTATATATTTTTTAAGATTCTGCAATCAATTCAAAAAACATTAATTGACAAAAATTTATTGAACAAGATGACACGCGCTTGTCTAGCAACTAACATGACAGAGGTATTTTCCTTTATAATGCAAGTCATATCGCAGATGGAAGAAAGTCTGGTTAATTAAGTATATTATTTTTTCAGGAGTTTAAGAGTATGAGAAAAATGTTTAAAGATAATTATGTTTGTGAGAAAGGTATATGAGTCCAGATAAATATTTTTTACTTGTGTATACATTTCCGCTTCAATGTAAATTTAATTTAAACATAAATTATACATATATACACACAAAACAATGAGGTCTAGAGTACTTGATGAGAGACATGACATGGCATGCCTGATGCCTCATGCGTTTCATATTGTATTTCATGTGGTGGTGGTTCTGATGGGACGAAAAGATCAAAAGTTGATGTGGATGACCCCAGTTCGACGACAACATCCACTTCTGCTACAAAAAAGGTAACAATGAAAACTTTCTTTGCTTTCTTCTAAATTTAATACTGCAAAATATAAATTGTATAATCTTTTGTTCCTGATATTAATTGATTTACTTCAGTTATTAGTTTTTTAAAGTAATGTGAAACTTTAAATATTTTGCATATTCTAAAATTTTTGGCATTTGATGTATTGCTAACATATTATTCATGAGCATTTGGGTCCAAAAAAATGAAGTTGTTCAAAGAAATGCCACAGTAGGAACAATTAAAAAAATCTCATTGAAAACCTTGAAAGATTCCTTAAACCTATCAAAGATAAGGACAAAGATTTTATAGATAAAAATTGTTTTCAGAATCAACTGTTAAATCTTACAGTAATTGATATGTATTGGAAATCTATAAAATCCCTTAGGCCTGAATATGATCTTCAAGATGATGTTATCAATTATTACTTAGATCTTCTACAGATGCGGGATATTGAATTATGTGGTTGGAGTAACCAAATTCTATATATATATTTCATACCTTCTTTTACAACTTGATAAAGAAGTCCCTAAACTAGATAGAGTTAGGCATACCCCCTCGGGTGTCAGATTGGCATAGTTTCTACTGCGACAATAGTAGTGATATGAATGGTGCTATATTTTCCAGGACAAAGTATGCCATTTTTCCGGTGTACAATGGCAAGGGGGAGAACAATAAGGAAAGTGGGCACTATCTTCTTCTAGTGTTCGACATAAGTAATTGGAACTACATCTATATTTGAATTATGGTATAATTCAGTGAATTGGATTTTATCACCTCAAGTTAGCTTATTAAAAATTTCTCTTAATTTAGGACGATTACAAATTAAATATTCATTGGATCAAATTATTTTATCATTTTAAAATGCTAATGAAGATCCTTTAATTTATTGAGAACTTCTATTCTATTAAATTTAACAAATTTCCTTCGATAAATGTTACTCCTTCTGGTCCATTATATAAGACGTTTCAAGAGTTTTACTTTGGTCCATATTGTAAGTAATTTCACGTTAAACAAGACCACTAAGAAATATTCTTGTATTAAATATAATGAACAACGTTAATTTCAACAAAACTATAAATGTAAGCATATTATTTTTATGCTTATTACTCTTGTACGTATAGTTTTTGGGTATTTGTATATATTGTTTTTTTAGTTTGTAAAAGTTAATATCACATTATGCATAATAAAAAAAACTATATCCTAATGTCATACATAATATTAAAATAATAAAATTTACTAATATAAGATTTTAATTGATCCAACCATAGTAAATATTTAAAAAACAATACTAAAAGAATTAATGTAAGAGTTAAATAAACATTATTTGTTTTTAAAAAAATATTAAAATTAATATAATATACTTGAATAAATTTATAATTAGTTAACCAATATCGATAAAATATAAATTGAAAATTCTAATATATACTATTAAAATATTAATATAACATATAAAATTTTATTTAGTTTACTTTTATTATAAATTTTAATGTTATAACATTAAAATTTTAATAATAATATAATATAATACTTTTGTATATTATAATTTTTAATATAACATATAAATTTTGTTTGATTCAATTTGTGATTTTACATAGTGTTTTTATTTTTTAGTCAAAGTAGCAATACAATAAAGAAAATGACTCCCCTTATTCTACCAATCTTTTATCACTAATAATACCCTTCTACTTTGTTCAATTAAAAATATTTTTTATTATCACAAAAATGCAATCATATTTGCTTGAGGAAGATGAGAAAAATAAGTGTGTAGATGTAGAAAAAATTAATCACTCAAGTAAGATATTGATAAATTTGAATAAGGTTCCGGTTGAAGATTGCAACAACAAGATAGAAGAAACAAAGTATGAAGATGGTTGTGGAGAAAGAAGTCTTCTAGATTTGAATGAGATCTCTACTGCTGAACAACTAAAATATTTTATTAAAGACTCTTATAAGAACATTATTTGTATGATGTATAAAATATATTTTTC
The DNA here is from genome assembly GCA_008931105.1 of Oenanthe javanica. Classification (NCBI taxonomy): domain Eukaryota; kingdom Viridiplantae; phylum Streptophyta; class Magnoliopsida; order Apiales; family Apiaceae; genus Oenanthe; species Oenanthe javanica. The sequence continues at coordinate 24,464 of QRFB01005423.1, forward strand.
TCTTTTGTCATGGGTTGTGGAGGAAGAGAACTTATGATAGATTTGAATGAAGATATTTTTTATGAATCAATTCTCACTAGTAAACTAGATGCTTATATATTGAAGAAGTTGTACAAATGATGATAGAGATATATTTTCATAGTATATTGTGGTAATGATATTTTTATAAATATGTGGTAAGTATTGAGATTGTTTAAAAATGTCATTTTAATTTGTTTTAACTTTTTTATGGTGTATTTCACTTATTTCATTGAATTGTTTATTAATTTTTCATTCATTCTATGGCATTTTTTATATTTTATTTGACTAATATTTTTAGACATAAATTTTAATTGTATTTAATTAGTAATTTTTATATATTTATATATAGTTATGAGATTTTATATAAATAGATTAAATAAGTATAAAAATAATATATAAAAAATTGACACATATGAAAATATTTTTACTAAAATAAAAATATCAATAAGAAATATGTCAAAAACAAAGTTAACATATTACACCATCACAAGATTTATTCTAACAATTCAAGTACTTCTTGATAGAGTTCTCTGTCACACTTAATTTGATAAGGTAGTCGACGTTCTCTTTCTAAAGCAACTTTATTAATATGAAGAAGTTTGTAGTCATTAGAACCCCGAGTGTTCATGATTTCCGCCATAACTTGTTGTAAATTCAGAAAAATATAATTTGACAATTTTGGTGAAAATTCTTCAAATGCATTATCCACGGCGATTACAAGCTCGTTGATGTTCTTTGGAGACTCATTGTATCGCAATGATTGAATATCATTAAAAAATCCAAGATCCAACACATTTAAATCCGGTGAGTTTGGAGGTTGACATGTTAAACGTATATCAAACCCTTGTTGTGGTACTGCTTGACAAAATTCAATGTCACTTGAATCCACGTGAGTTCTTGCATTGTCGTGTTGTATATAAATAGTCTTACCAAGATCCTCTCTTGACCACTTATCTAAAATTGCTGCTACTATTTTATGTATCAAAAATGATGTTATTGTAGGTGCCTTACCCACAGAAGTCATTGTTTTTGTCTCAAGAATACTTGTAGGACGATTAACACTACTTCTTTTTATTGGTTCCTTAGTTATAAATGGAAATATTCCAATCTTGCCGGAGAATGTTACATTTTCGTGGGAGTCGAATCTCGGACGAGCTACCGCTGCAAAAAAACATAACATTTTCCAGAAAATTCTTGTTTTTGCATGTACAGTGAAGTTCATCTTCATTTGAGAGGAGGTAATAATTTTCAGTTTTTTTGTCATATAAAACCACTTCTCGTCTATATTAACGATGTTATACATATCCTTAAATTGAGGATCATGTGGTATACTATCTTTTTCAAGCATAGAGATGCAAAATTGTAACCTAGCCTTCTTATTATCTTCTTTGAGTAAAGGTTTGATAGAGTTTGGGTATCTTCTAAATGTTACTGAGTTCTTGTGTCATATCAATGTTGTTTTACTAACTTTTGTAGCATAAGACAGTGAACAGAGAGTAGTTCTTCTGGACAGAGGAACACTGTGAAACTGTTCTGTATCAATAGTCACTCTTTTATGATCACAATTTTTTGTTTTCTTGTGTGATACATCAACTTTGCCATTAACTGGAGTGTTCTTTACTTGTTTCCAAATACGTTTCCAAAGAGAATTTCTTTAAATTTTTACTTTTTTCTTAAGGGTTATGAATATATTTATTTGAGTTAGTATTATTAATATCTTATTATATATTATTTAATATGGTGAAAACATGTTGCTAAACATCATTTTAGTAATGACATGATAGGTTTATAGATGTTTCTTAACATTTGCTTAACAAAAGTGTACTGTGAATAGTAATTCATAAATTCGAGGGTACCATGAATAAAATTAAAAAATGTAATGGTACCATGGGTAAAAACCAATTATACAATAATACTATAGAATCTGTCTTGATTTATTCAAGGTATTAAATCTGTTATAAGTTTATAATCAATAAGTTTGTTTTTTAATCTGTTCTCTTTATTCTAAATGGCTTCAACGAGAAAAATCATTGAGGCTATGAACAATGTCACGCTGGAGAATGAGTAAGATGAGGGTTTGGCTTTTGAAATGTCAGGAGAGGAAACAATACTGGATAATTGCTCAGAGTTCAATGCAGAATTGTGTTTAGTAGGACAATTTCTGGTAGAAGGGGTTATTGACTTCCCTGCAATGAAGCAAACAATGGCTGCATTATGGAGACCAGGTAAGGGGGTTTTCATAAAGGAGGTAGATATTAATCTATATTTGTTTCAGTTTTATCACGAGGTAGATATAAAAAGAGTCATAGAAGGTAGTCCATGGTCATTCAATCGCAAAGCATTGATAATTGCGAAGATGAAGGAGGGGGATATTCCTAGGGCGGTGAGTTTGCAGCATATAGATTTATGGGTTCAGATTCATGAGCTACGTGCAGGTTTCATGTCGGAGAAAGTGGTTCAGGAAGTGGGCAATTATATTGGACAATTTGTTGAGTCTTGTTCGAGAAACTTCAAAGGTGTGTGGTGTGAATATTTACGGGTTAGAGTCACAGTAGACCTATCAAAACCCCTAAAGAGGCGTATGAAGGTAAGAAAGACTGGAAATGAATGGTTTTGGATAGTATTCAAATACAAAAATGTTCCCACATTCTGTTTTATCTGTGGCTTATTGGGACATTCAGACAGATTTTGCAGTCGTTTGTTTGATACTCCAGAAGTTGAAATCACTAAACCTTATGGCCCATGGATGCGAGCACCTCTGAGGAGACAAACAAAAATGGTTGGTGCTAAGTGGCTTCGTAATGGTGGTGGATATGGCCGGAATTTGCAAGTAGAAGAACCATGGAGCAGTAACAGAAAGACGAATATTACTCCACGAAATCAGGAGATGGGTGGGGATGGAGAGAATCAAGGAAATGTAACAAATCAGGAAAGGATGCAAGGCGCGAAAACAGATCTTTCAAATGGGAATGAGATAAGGATGGAGGATATTCAATCAAATCCCATTAAAAAAGGCATCACAACAATAGAAAAAAAGAAGCGTAGGACTGATGATGGGTTGGGTCAAAATACGGAGTTGGGCTCGGACTCAGAGGGGGAAAATATAGTGAACATGGAACAGGACACACAGAAAAAGTTGAATATGGTCAACGATCCAAAAAACGTGAAAATGACGGGCCTTGTAACAGGGGTCCGCCAAGGGTTATGAGTACGTTGAGCTGGAATTGCCATGGGCTTGGGACCCCGTGGGCTTTACAATTCCTAAAGGAGTCAGTACTCCAAAAGAGCCCGGATTTTGTTTTTCTCAGTGAGATTTTGTGCAAAAAAGATAGAGTCGAAAGAGTCAAGAATAGTATTGGGTTTGAAGGTGCATTCACGGTGGATACTATAGGCCATAGTGGGGGACTAGTACTGCTCTGACGTAATAATCAGGAGGTTACGGTGTTGTCGTATAGTAAACATCATATTGACGTTGTGATAGAGACAAAAGGATGGAGCAAGTACAGGCTCACGGGTATATATGGAGAACCTGATCGTGCAAAAAAAAAGAAACGTGGGAGTTAATCTGCAGATTACACAGCCAACTGTCATTACCTTGGGTGTTGATAGGGGATATGAATAATGTTGTTAGTCAAAATAATAAGCGTGGGGGACGCCCTTATCCGACATGGCTTATTAGAGGGTTTCAAAAGTGTATTGATGAGTGTGGGCTGCATTATATGGAGATTGAAGGTTACCCTTATACTTGGGAGAAAGGATATGGTACAGATGGATGGATGGAAATCAGACTTGACAGAGCTTTAGTCTCGAACAGCTTTATGGATCGATTCGCAGATGCTAAGCTGATCAATATGAAGGTATCTACCTCTGATCAAAGTCTGATTCTTCTTGTGCCTTTTACTCATTAATATTCAATCAAATTTAAAAGGTTTAGGTTTGAAAATGCCTGGTTGAGAGACCCGATGGGCGGTAAAATTGTAGAGGAAGCATGGCATCTGAATCAAGGCAAGTCGTTTGTAGAAAAAGTCAGTTTTACTTCAGAGATGTTGGATAAATGGGGAAAAGAAATTACTGGAAGTTTTAAAACTAGGGTGCATCAGTGTAAGAGAATTATGCAGTTCACCAAGGGGAGGAGGGATGCGCACTCAATAAAACTGTATCAGGAAAATGCTAAACGTTTGACGGAAATATATAGTGAGCAGGAAGTGTTTTGGCGTCAACGATGTAAACAACTTTGGTTGAGGGAGGGGGATAACAATAGCAAATATTTCCATGCTACTACAAAAACTCGGCGTCAAATAAATAAAATCACTAATTTGACAAATGAAGAGGGGGATTTGGTGGGATGGGGATCGGGTCTCGAAGATACAATGGTGAGGTACTTTTCAAACTTATTCTCAGCTACCAACACGGAATGCTCAGAGGTGATTAACTGTGTCTCAAGCCGAGTTAGTCAAGAGCAAAACTCAGTTTTATTAGAACCAATTCAACATAAAGAGGTCAAAACAGCCCTTTTCAACATGCACCCTGATAAATCCCCTGGCCCGGACGGGATGAGCCCAGGGTTCTATCAAAAATACTGGCGAGTTGTGGGGGATGATGTTGTGCAGCTGGTTCAGCAGTTTTTCTCATCTGGGAAGTTTGAGAATAACATTACAGATACAAATATTGTGTTGATTCCGAAGAAGCAAGTTCCAGAAAGTATGGCGGACCTACGTCCAATTTCCTTGTGTAATGTGGTGTACAAGGTGGCCTCAAAGTTTTTGGCGAACAGGCTCAAGACCATTCTTAACGGAATCATATCAGAATCGCAAAGCGCTTTTATCCCAAGGAGGTTGATTTCAGATAATATAATGATTTCCTATGAAGTTATGCATTATATGAAAAGGAAAGTTGCTGGTAAGACGGGATGGATGGCTCTAAAGTTAGATATGAGTAAAGCTTACGACCGTGTGGAGTGGACGTTTTTGAAAGCAATGTTAGAGAAGTTGGGGTTCGATAATAAGCTGATATCCCTTTTCCTGGAGTGTGTCACGTCAGTAAAATATAAGATAACTCATGAAGGAAAGGAGTTTGGGTCAATAATTCCTAGTCGAGGGATTAGACAAGGGGACCCATTATCTTCGTATTTGTTCTTGGTGTGTATGGAGGGACTTACAGCTTTAATTCAAGACAAAGAGAGGAGAAGGTTGCTGGCAGGTATCAAAGTGGCAAGGGGAGCTCCGGCTATCACTCATATGTTTTTTGCTGATGACTCCTATATATACTGTAAAGCTAAGGGCGAAATAGCAGCTCAAATTAGTCATATGTTGCAGGTTTACGAAAAAGCATCAGGGCGGAAGATCAACAATGTAAAATCATCGATTTTTTTCAGTTGTAATACTGCTAATGAAGAGAATGATATAATCTGCAATAATCTTGGGTTTAGAGAAGCAGTTGAGGGTACAACGTATCTGGGTTTACCCAATTCTATAGGCAGAAACAAAACGGCAGTCTTTGGCTACATTAAAAGTCATATGCAGAAAAGAATTGAGGGCTGGGACAAGAAGTATTTATCAAAAGGGGGTAAAGAGTTGCTTCTAAAGACAGTCTCTCAAGCCTTACCAACCTACGCAATGAGTGTTTTCTTGCTGCCAAACCAGTTATGTACCGATCTGGAAAGCTTAATGTGTAAATTTTGGTGGAGAAGTCCAGCCAAGCAAACGAAAGGAATTCACTGGATGTCATGGGATCGTATGTGTAGGAAAAAATCTGATGGAGGTATGGGTTTTCGAAAACTCCATGATTTCAATCTAGCTCTTCTTGGGAAACAAGCATGGAGATTAATCACCAAGCCGGAGAGTATGATTAGCAAAGTCTATAAGGCAAGATATTATCCAGAAGGAAATTTTCTATCAGCAACAATTGGGTCCAATCCAAGTTATATCTGGAGAAGTGTTTTGGCATCCCAAGAGTTCATGAAGCAAGGGGTGACCCGACGTGTTGGAAGTGGACTCACTGTGGACATAGTACATGACCCCTGGTTACCATGTCAAAATGATCCGTACGTACATACAGTTCATGAGGCTCTTAAAGGTAATAAAGTCGCATCTCTTATGTCAATGGAGGAAGATAGATGGGATATAGACTTGGTTAAGGACATCTTTAATGACAGGGATAGTAATATAATCCTGTCGATTCCAATTCGGAGAATGGACAATGATANCTAATCCTATCGATTCCAATTCGGAGAATGGACAATGATATATGGTATTGAAGGAATGAGAGGATGAGGATATATACAGTGAAGAGTGCGTATGCTGCTATTCGTGATAGTACAGAAGCCAGGCAAACGGGTAGTAATTTTGGGTTGTAGAATAAACTGTGGAATTTAAAGATTCCTTTAAAGGTCAAACATTTCAGCTGGAGAGTAGTTAGAGGATGTTTGCCCACCAAGGACTGTTTAATCAGCAAACGAGTTGTAGTGGACAGTATGTGCCCAGTTTGTAATTTGGCGGAGGAATCGATATTTCATGTTCTGGTCACATGTCCTATAGCTACTTTATGCTGGCAAAAAATAGGATACATGTACGATCTTCGAAACAGCACTAACATGGAAGCTTGGATAGCAGAGGTATTGCAGCACAGTAGAAAGAACGTCGTTAACAAAATTTTCATGGTGGCCTGGTCTATATGGAAGAATAGAAATGATATCGTCTGGAATCAAAAGGGGAAGAAGTGTGTCGAGATAGTAACATCAGCTATACAGGTCCTTAACAATTGGGATAGTGCACAAGACAAGTCCTTTGATAATTCTATTGGGTTTGTAACTCAAGCGGACGGTGATGTGTGCTGGCAACAACCACAGCTAGGAACAGTTAAGGTGAATATAGATGCGGCTTTATTCGAGAACTCCAATTTATACAGCATTGCTATGGTGGCTCGAGATCATACTGGAGCATTGCTACAAGCGTTATCAAGCTGCAGACAGGGGACTTTGAACCCATATATGTGTTATATTACACAGCTCTTACGTCGAATACACATAGTCACACGTAGCTCAGTTACTTGTCTAGGACTTCAAATATGTAATTGAAACACACTTGCATAAGTTGCATTGAATAGCAAGAAGCAAAGATTGGTTTATATACAATTCTCCTCCGTTCATTTCTTTGTCTTTCATCTAACATCAAACTTATATTATATATTTATAACACGTTATCAGCACGAGTCTCTGTCCGAACAAGTTTTATTCACGAAAGATGTATTGTCCGAGGAAACTTTACTCATGAAAGAGGTATTACCCGAATAAGTTTTATTTAACGAATGAAATACGCTTTAATTTTATTTATTTTCTTTTATAAATATTGTTATAAATGTTCTCGTTATTATTTATTAATTATATTACTCTTTAATATATATTAAAATTGTTATGCTTTTAATATTATTAGTTACAAGTTTATAGTTAGCTATGTCGTCATTATTTTATAAATTTTACTGTATGTGCGAGATTAATTGTTTATGTTTTAGCATGCATATTATTATATAATGTTTTAAATATTTATTTTATAAATTAGAATAACGAATCTTGTAAAATTAGAGTTTGTTACTTTGGATGTTTCTGGGGATAATTATATGTCTTGGATACTTGATGTTGAATTACATCTGAGTGCAAATGGGTTAAAAGATACTATAAAAACAGGAAAAAATTCAACTACTGAATAAAATGTGAAATCTATTATATTCCTTAGGCACCACATTCATACAGATTTAAAATCCGAATACCTAACTGTCAAAAACCCACTCACCCTCTGGAATAATCTTAAAGACAGATTTGATCATCAAAAACTTGTTTATTTGCCTTCGGCCCGATATGATTGGATAAATCTAAGGTTCCAAGATTTTAAATCTGTTGTTGAATACAATTATATGTTGTTCAAAATAAGTTCAAAATTAATTTTGTGTGGTGAGAAAATTACTAATTTTGAAATGATAGAAAATAATCTTGCAACCTTTCACCCCCAATACTATAATTCTGGTACAATAATATAGACAACGCAATTTCACAAAATACAGCGAGTTGATATCTCTCCTTCTCGTTTCTGAAAAGAATAATGAGTTGTTGATAAAAGATCATGAGATCCATCCCACAGGCTCTGCCCAGTTACCTGAAGTACATAACACGACATTCCAGAAGAATGATAGAATATATATTTATATATATTTTATATAAATATATTCCTCATATTTATTATATTTTGCATTAATTGGATGTTTATTAATTAGATTTTAATGTTTTATTGTAGGAAGCAAGTAAATCCTAAACTTGGAAGAATTGGAGATTAAAGAGTACAATTTGGAGATAAATTAGAATTAAATTCGGAATTGATGGGCAGTTCACTTTTTAGGCCATAACTTGAGTTGTAGAAATCAGAATTGTGCGATTTTACATCACACGCGAAGATAATAGAAAAATCTATAATTCAGAGGTGGCCCAACACATATTTCAAGTGGAGCAGCCCAGAAACAGGCCTGGACAGCTAACTACGAATTTTGTATTACAATTCTATCTTGTTTAGGAAAGTGGGTCTTGTTTTCTTGGAAACCATTAAAAACATTTTTATATTAGGTTTTGTAAAATAATTAGAGGCGGTCGTGTATTACCTAGAACGAGAATCAGAGAGAGAACTTGAGCAAGAATTGAAGGGATTCACTCCAAGTTCAAGAGATTTTGTCAAGTTGTATCTTTTTAAACTCTATACTCTTGTAACCATGGTTTTCATTATTAATATATGTTTGTTTTCTTTGTTCGTTATGAGTAACTAATTCTCTAATCTAGGAATTAGGTAGTATTCATTGGTTTGAGATGTTTGTTTAATATTGTATTGTGATTTCTCTACTTTGTTGATCTGTCATACAACGCTTAACACAATTATAGGAGTCATGAACCTTTAATTGTATCTGTAGGGGTTATTAACGAATTGAGAGATGAGTTTTAATTCTAGTTCATTATATGATAGACATAAGTCAAATATTTAATTGGGAGATTAATATGTGATTTATGGGACTAAAAATCCTTGGGTCTTGATAGCTTATAGTTGTACTTCAATTGATCATGAGAGTGATGGTTAAGGCACAATTATAAGTATTATATTGTATCTTGGGAGAGAGCATTATAAACTTTAGAACGATTGTTTTTAGCATAGTAAGAGACTTGTATGTCACAATTGATAGACATTCATCAATGTCAATGAAGAACCCTATTTCATAGATGGCTTGTTATCATCGTTAATATATAGATTTTATCTGCTTATTAGTCTAATTTAGCTAGTAACAAAACATAAATCAATTCTTCTCACTTCTAGATAATAAGAAATAGTATACTTGAGCTTATATTAACATCAGTCCTTCCCTGCGAACGATACCCTACTCAAATACTCGACAACAAAGAATGAACGTGGGAAATGGCATAGAGGAGGATGAGGTTACGGGCAAAACCGCAGATGAGGAAATTTCCATGGACTGTTTCGAAATCAGTATCATTCTGATCACCTGAAGTGGCAATGTGATGGTTACAATAACTCTGGCCACCAGAAGTGGCAGCATGAAGTGTCAAATAAAAGGAAGGCACAACAAGAAGGAGATGCTAGAGATATTTGTCATAGGTGTGGGGTTGAGGGACATTGGGCACATATTTGTCGTACTCCAAAATATCTTATTGAACTCTACCAATCATAAAAAAGGCCTAAGAAGATGGAGACAAACTTAGCTGAATATAATCAAAATTTAGGAAATGTATCAACGAACGAAACTTTAAACGAATTTGACACTGGTGCTAATATTTATTATGATTTAGATGGCCAAGTTTCGTATGTACTTTCTCTGTTTTCATGATCTATATACTTGTTTGATGTGCTTGCTTTATGTACTTGTTTTATCTAAATAAAATCCTTGTTTACATATATACAACATAAATATGAGAGACATGTGCATTGCTGACTGTGCGACCACTCACACTATTTTACAAAGCTCGGAATATTTCTCATATTTGACTAAAACTACCTCACATGTTTGGACGATTTCGGGTACATCTAGTATAATATAAGGTTTTGTGAAAGCCAATTTTATCCTACCAAACGAAACACAAATTCACATACAAAATGCCTCTTCGAAATCAAAAGATCATACCACGTGAAGAACTTCCTTGTTCAGCCTGTTCCTTAGGAAAACTAATTGCCCGACCATCCCCTGTGAAACTCCAAACCAAATCTCTAAAATTCTTAGAAAGAATCCAATGTGATATTTGTGGCCCGATTCACCCATCTTCTGGTCCATTTAGATATTTCATGATTTTGGTTGATACCTCAACTAGGTGGTCCTATGTCTACCTATTTTTAACCCGAAATGTTGCATTTGCAAGGTTACTTGCCCAAATAATCAAATTACGAGCCCAGTTCCCTGATCATCCCATTAAATCAATCCGATTAGATAATACAGTTGAATTTATGTCATCAACTTTCAATGATTACTATATGTCAATAGTAATCTCGATCGAACACCATGTGCCTCACATACATACACATAATGGTTTAGCAGAGTTTTTAATCAAAAGACTTCAACTTATTGCTCGCGCTTTATTATTAAGGGCCAAATTACCTACATCGGTTTGGGATCATGCTATACTCAATGTCAGACCATCTGCTTATCATAAAGAATTTCCCCACCAATTAGTTCTCGGACAAGTACCTAATATTTCTCACTTTAAGATTTTTGGTAGTTCAGTTTACTGCTCATTATGTTAATTGTCATTTGATGAGTCTGTGTTTCCTTCATTAAGGGGAGATAAAGTTTTGTATAAATTAAAAGTTTTACAAATATGTAAACTTATTTGTAAAAGTTTTCTCTAATTCAATTATTTTAAATATTGAAATTTTAAATATGTTTAATTTTTATTTAACTTTAACCCTAGTTATAATATACTCTTATTTAGACAATTTTGTGATAAATATTGTATTCAAACTTTAACTCTACAGTATAATCTCGATAAATGAATATTTGATAAACAAATAATCTCATCAAATGAGTAATTCTTATCAGTCCCAACATAACAGAAACAGAGTATTTTTGACTTCGATAAATGAATAATCTCGATTAATGAATATAATTTTTCAGTCCCAAACGTATTCATTTATTGAGGTTTAACTATAATTATAATATAAATAAAAAATTATACCCACAAATTAAATATGAGTAAAAAAAAAGAAAAACTATAAAGAGAGTATAAACAAATGACTATGCTTGTATCCACATAATCATTTTAAATATATATTCTTGTTTCACGATTTTTATGAAATCTTTTAAACTTAACCTAATTATACTCTAAAAAAATATACACATAAGAACAAATTAAAAAAACCCTTACAAAGATAATTTAAAAGGGGGACGGAGGGAGTACTATACTAGTAAACAAATTAAATTCGTAACAGTAATTATCCTTTTTAAATTTTTATATCTAAAAACTATACTATATTAACAAATTAAATCTGAAATTCTTAAATAAATTTTACCACACTAATTGGCCTTCTAAAATTTTAAATCTAAAGATTATAAGTATGCTCGATGGTATAAAATATTTTTATAATCCGGACAAATATAGCACAAGTGGTAAAATGTTTATCATATGTTGCAAGATTTGCAAGAACATATACTTATTTGTAAGGCTATAAACCAATCTAGTCAAAAAAAAAAAGTTTTGAGTAATGCTCAATGGTAAGCTATAATTCGGGCCGAGCGAGCCAAGTCGGGCATAATTTGAGCTAGAGATGATTGATACGAGCGAGTCTAGGGCTGACAAAAAAATCTGAAAAATCCGATATTCGTCCAAAATATCTGTATTCGTATCCGAAAAAAAGAGGATATTATCCGTATTCGAAAAAAAGCGGATACGAATATTATCTGTATCCGAAAATTCCGGATACGGATATGGATATGGCGCATCCGTATCCGAAAATATCCGTATCTGAATTTAATTATATATAATATATTTTTAATTATATATAATATATTTTTAATATATAATATATTAACCGTTTACAACAATACATACATTCACAAGCCCATTTTAAAATTAGGCCCATAACCCATTTTATGTAGTCACTAGTCAGTACTCAGTAACCTAATTCATTCACTGAGTTTTTTTGTGCGGCTAGCTTTGTGACCTGCGTGACTGCGTCTCTCTTCTCCTTCTTCGAATCTTTCATTCGATTCATTCATAACGTTCATATAAGGTATTAAGGTATTTAATCTTTTCTAAATCAGATATTCAATCATACGCGAAGATTCTTGTATCTAAATTCGATTCTTGCTGAATGAATATTTGATTCTTGTTTGATTAATTGCAGATCGAACTATTGATTTGGTTTCTCAATTCATCTATATGATGGAACATGGTATTTCTTGCCCTATGTTTATTGTTTTGTTTCTCCATATATTTAACATCTTTATATTATTATCTAATTACAATTTTGCTCTTTCTTGAATATGTTTTTCTTGTAATCTTGTTCATAATCATATTTTATTTATGCTTTTGTGCGCTTTAAAATTGCAGGAAATGTTTCGGGTTCAGGAGCATCATCCAATTCAGTTGGCATGGTATCGACAAAATATCCAGCAAATATTTCTAAGAGTGGGCAAGATTGCACTATAATTTTACCAGAAGATGATGTGGCTATTAAAAAAAAAAAGAACCACCGGCCAAAAAACAGAAGATTTTGAAATCAGCTGTTTGGGAATACTTTAACCTTATTAAGAGTGAAACGAAAGAAGGTAACACAAAAATTAATGCTATTTATAAGTATTGTCATGCTAGTTTTAATGGGGCAAGTGACCAAGGAACAACTCATTTGAAGAATCACACAGAAAAATGTCGAATAAAATTAATAAAAGTTCATGTGTCCCAAATGCTTTTAGGAAAACAAGCAAGTAGTGAGGATTCTCGACCCAAAGTGGGAGTTTAAAAGTTTGATAATGCTATAGAGAGAGCATTGTATGCTAAAATGGTTGCTAAACATGATTTGCCTTTTCTAATGGCTGAATATGATTACTTTGTCTTTGGGTCTCTTACATAATGTCTTCTTATAAACATCTGTCTAGAAATACAGTAAAATCTGATTTGATAGGTGTCTATACGACTGAGAAAGAGCGAATTTATAAGGAAATTGAAAATCTGAATTCTAGAGTTAGTCTTACTACTGATGGGTGGAAGCCCAAGTATCAACAAAGATCCTACTTCTGTATCACTTGTCATTACATTGATGATGATTGGGTCTTGCACAAACGCATTATTTCCTTCCGTGTAGTTCCTTACCCACATCATGGTGTTAATTTAAGTGAGTGGTTGAAAGAGAGAATATTAGAGTGGAACATTGATAACAAGTTATCTTCTATTGTTGTTGATAATGCCTCTAATAATTCGGGGATGCTTTCGGGTATTAAAACATGGTTAAATGGAAAAAAAGCACTTGTTCACAATGGTGACATGTTTCACATGCGTTGTGTGCCACATATTTTAAATCTGATTNCATTTTAAATCTGATTATGAAGAGTGGGTTAGAGTTGCTAGATGAATTAATTGAAAAAATTCAGAAAACTGCAAGGTATATAGGATCTTTTGTTCAAAGAGATGAGAAGTTTACCATTGCCTTGTCTCAAACCAAACTCAACACTAAGAGACGTATCCCCTTAGATGTTGACACCCGTTGGAACTCAACTTATGAAATGATTGTTGCATCTCTTGAACTCCGTCCAGCCATCGAACGTCTAGAAGAATTAGATCCTAAATTTAAATGTTTACCTTCAGAAATTGAGTGGGAAAATGGAAAGAAAATTTGTGATTGTTTGAAGATCTTTTCAGATATAACAAAAAGACATTATGCTGTAAAGTATCCAACTGTAAATTTATATTTTATTGATGTGATTCAGATTTGTAGAAGCATAAAGATGTGGGTTGAATCTAATGATAATTGTGTTAGTCTGATGGCTTCTAAAATGCAACTTAAATTTGATAAGTATTGGGATGAATGCAATAAGTTGTTAACGGTCTCCATTATTCTTGATCCTAGATATAAGATGGTCATTGTCACATATGCATTCAATGGTATGTATGATCTCCGTGCTAAATTTTATACGGATGAGATACAAGAGTTTCTAGTTTAGATTTTTAATGAATATTCTGAAAAATATGGAAATAAAAAAGGGGTAGAAAGTTCTCGTTCTGCTAGTGCGGGAATAGTAGGAAGTTCAATTGGTGGAGAATGGTTGGGAGGTTTTCAGGATTTCATTTTAAGTAGTAACATAGGGGAACAAACAAAAAATAGTGAGTTGGACGAATACTTGAAAGAAGGTCTGTTTTCAATGGATAACGAAATAGAATTTGACATTCTTCGTTGGTGGAAGCATAATGGTCCCAAATTTCCTATACTTGCACGGATGGCTCAAGATATATTAGCTATACCAACTTCTTNTCTTCGTTGGTGGAAGCATAATGGTCCCAAATTTCCTATACTTGCACGGATGGCTCAAGATATATTAGTTATACCAACTTCTTTGGTTGCATTCGAGAATTCTTTTAATAAGTATCGTAGAATTATCACAGACACTCGTTCCTCTCTACATTATGACTCGGTTGAAACTTTGATGTGTGTCAAAGATTGGATCCCGGATGTCAAAGTCATCAAGGATGGTACATTTCACATTTTTAATTAATTAATGTTGTACTTGTGCTTCATAAATCTAAACTGGTTTATACTTTTCAATTTTATAATAGGCCAATTTAAAAAAGCGGACGAGGATGATATGACTTGCGATTTAGGCTATACTGAATGGGATGTAGACTTATGAGTTATGATCTCACTATTTTGGTATGTTTTTAGTTTCTTTTCTGCATTCATTAAATATACATTGCTTCTGATGAATTAAGTAATAGGTTTTGTAACATTTATTTTGGAAGCTGAATTAAGTAATAGGTTCTGTAGTATTTATTTGAAATAGTTAAGACTTCTATATCTATTCATTTATCTTTAGCTCTTGGGGTCATTTATCTAATATTGAAGTGCTGGAATCTCATATGCCATATTAGAAATTATATAAAATGATACCATCTTTGTGTTTGACAGTCAAGCTTGGTTGGTTTCACATTTTTTTAATGTATTTTCTTGATTTCGTGCTATGCTATCTTTGTTAATGCATTTTCTAATTTCTTTTCAGGATTTTTCTTCGAGTATGCTGACAACTTCAGCCTCTGTCATCAAATTTTTAACTTGGTCAACAATCTCAACTTCTTTCACTGGATCTTCAGGAATTTCACTCTTTTTTATTTGGATTTTATGTGCCACCTTGTGTTAGTAATGAATTTCCATTGAATATGTAAATTGTTATTTTGGTGTTTGTAATTGTTTTATTTTGGTGTTTGTAATTTGTAAATTACTGAACTAACTATTGAGTATCTCTTTAATATATGTTTTTTTTGGAAAATGCAAAGCTCGTAAAAAATTATTTTTTGAAAAACGAATTCGAATATTATCCGTATCCGAATAATATTCGCCGGATTCGGATTCAGATATATTTTTTTCGGATATTACCGGATTCGAATACGATTTCAAATACAATATTGAACTACCGGATTCGGATATACCTATATATGTATCCGTATTATCCGGTTTACACCCCTAGGCGAGTCGGTTCATTTAAATAAATGAGCCCAATTTTCTGACCGAACTCAACTCGGTTATTTCAAGAACCGAGTCAAATATACCCACAAGTTATACGAGCTGGATTTTAACAACCCAAGTCAGGTAATTCGCAAGCTTTGGACTTTATTTATTTATTTAAATAAAAAAATTCAAAATTTAATGATATAAACAAATTCAAAAATTAAAAAATTAATTTGATTGAATATATATGAATAGATTTATTTATTTTAATTATTTTTGTAAACAAGCTCCATAGTTTCAAGTCCGAATCGAACACGCGAGTTTCGAGCCCAGCATAATCAAGTTTCAGATATACTCAACTCGCTCGATTAACATAAACAAGCCAAAACCTCAC
>QRFB01005424.1:0-40564 GCA_008931105.1 Oenanthe javanica
TGGGATCGGTCTGTTCGATCGCACCCCATACTCCTTGTGCCTTCATGAACACCTTCATCTTTAGAGACCATACTGTATAGTTGCTTCGCGTCAGCATCGGGTAATTCAAGCCCACTGCTCCTTCCTTTGCCTTGGACGACTCCATTACGATCTTTGTGTTTGTTTTTTGGTTGGATTTTAGGCATAAAATGACCTAAGCTCCGTGGCTCTGATACCAAAATGTAGCGAATAAGATATAAATATATATGTATATGAAGCTTTTGAGTCTGGAGGATATAAACTATATTGATGTTCTCTTAGGAAAAAAACACTAAGCGTCTTTACAAGCTATTAATATATAAAACCAAATTACATCACACTACTAGAAATCAGGAAATCAAATAACACGGGAAATCAATCAGCAGCAACAGCTTCCTACAATCTCTCCCTAAATTATCTCTTATTCAATCATTTTCTACTTATCTATTTATTTATTTCAAGTTTAGATTAATACAAAGATAATTCCAACATATTATACATTGAAATTCACCGAGACACAAAAATATTGGTGCTGAAGCTATTTTCTCTTGCAATATGCCAACTTTGAATTAAAGTGGTGAAAATTTCCAACAACTTGAAGAGTTCAAAGTTTCAGAATGTAGATTGTTGGAACAAATCGCTGCAGATGATGAAACTTCTAGCACGTTCAGGAAGATCATTTTACTACTACATCCAAGATCAGTTGATCTTTAGGATCAGTTGATGCTTTTAAATTCCCAGTTATCAGATTGGTCAAGTGTCGGAAAATGAATTAACTTATTTGCAAATTAGCACGCCATTGATATGTAGATATGAGTAGAAGGCATTGGAGAAAAATGCTTAAATTCGCAGCAAATAAAATGATAAAAAATATGATTTCTCGAGCGCATGGACAATTGTAAATAAATTATCATGTTTGATATAAAACTTTGGTTTATATGAACTAAAACTTTATATAAAATAAACCAAAATTTTATATAATAACTCGTATATAATATATTTATACTCACTCGTCCTTGACATGAGTTAGAAACTAATAATTTATGATTGGCTAAATGTAAGATTTGTTGCAGCGAATAATGAAATTTATTTTTCTTTCTTAATATTTTGCACCGGGGCCAAATTTGATTCACAAACTCTGGCATTTACAAACACAGAAATATAAAAATCAAATTTATGGTAACAAAGTAAACTCCGCATTAGTTATTCGTATTGTCAACTGGATTTGATACACATATTTGAAATCAACCGTAATATATTTTAAAATACATGCAGCTTTGGCAGGATCATCAAAGAGGATGACCCCGTGAACAAAACCTTTAAACCTTCTGGAACGAAACCATGAATGGTTTATCATTTAATACCAATCTTCCACTGTTATTCTTCGTAGAGATGCCAATGTCTTTGCACATTGGTTTGCACGTTTTCCATACTGATGGGCAGTAGACAAACTTGTAGTGGTTCAAATATTTTTCAATCTTAAACCAATTGCCTATGGTTTTAGCTCCCGGGTTTCCTATTTCTCCCCGAGTACTCACAACATACTCCCCCTCGTAATTGTCAAGCTTCCAAATCAATGGCTCACCGCAGAAAGATCCACCAAAAGCTTCAATGTTAAGATCGGTCGATTCACGAATGACACTTTTTTTGAGATTAACTGGTGTGAATAAAAACATATTAAGGTCTCTTCTATTGGTCCCATACTTGTTCTGAACGGCATCAAGCGGGCACGAGCCATTTCTGCTCCATAAAGTCACTGCACCGGCCTTTCCATGATCAACAGGCATGATGATGTAGTACTTAAAGCCCTCTCGGAGTATGTCACCATCCATGTCACGGACCATATCAGGTGATGCAATACATGAAACAAGAAAATATGTTGAGAAAGCAATTCCAAGGAACGGGAAAAACACTGATGTTATTTTCATTATAGAAACACAAATGATCTGTATATGATTAATCTGATTTTGAATGGAAAGAAAAGAGCTAGCTTATTGTTCTATTTATAGAGAAAAAAAAATGCGGGATTAACTTATTTTCTGTAAACTTATTCTGCGTTCAGTTGCAGAAAATTGTGTTTCCTAGATACCATGGGCTTATATTACTTTCCTTTTCCTTTTCCAAGAAGTATGAATAAATGAAATCAACGGCCAATGTCTACAACTGTGGTTGTGTCGTATTTTATCAATTGGTACTTTGGTTATTTAGACGATATCTTTGTAGTGAACTCGTTCCATTGTAGTTGACAAGCTTCCAAATCAATGATTCAACACAGGATGCTTCCCCTGCAAAAGAGATTGGTATGTTAGGCAGCTCCTATTAGCTAGAGTCTTCTTTAGGTTCACTGCCAACTTGGTTCAAGAACCGTGGGCACACGCCGTTAGCTGTAGACAAGATTGGAAGCAGTGAACTATATATGTAGAATTTTGAGATACAGTATAATATTTTGAAATGGTTTGTTTTTAAATTGTGAGTGTCATGAGGAATTACACAGAAGGTATTGAAATTACAACAAAAAACAGGCTGGTTTATGTACGTGGTTTGTGACTAAACTTGATCGACTTTCCCAAATGAGCACACGTACTTTGAGAAGCATGTCAAAATCATTAAATTGGAGAAAATTAGAATATGATGATGCTGTCAGGGCAATACAAGCTAGAGAAACAGTTAAATTTGACGGACATGAATCAGCTGAATTGAACACACGCCCACTGCACTATACATTCCTTAATTTTGTCGAACTTATGCCAGCTTTGGATTAAATTGGTGAAAATTTCACAAGCCTGAACTCTCTACCCTTTTCGCATGCACTATCTTTGAAAATTTCCAACTAGAAGAGTTCGAAGCTTCAGAATGAAGATTTTTGGAAAAAATCACTGCAGATGATGAAACTTCTAGCACGTACAGCTGATGTTTTGGATTTACCAAATTACTCAACTTATTTGCAAATAAGCACGCCATTGATATGTGTATATCCGAGTAGAAGGCATTGAGGAGAAAAGCTTAAATTCGCAGCAAATAAAATGAAAAAAAATATATTAAATGTATTTCTCGAGGGCACGGCAATTATAAATAAATTCTTATATTTGATATAAAACTTCGGTTTATATTAAAATAAATTAAAGTTTATATTAAATAAACCAAAATCTTATATAATAAATCATATATAATTTATTTAGTTTGAAATATGTAAGTGTGGAAAAAGCCATATGACACGAAGTCCAACATGAAAATTTTTAAATTTAATTTGAAGATTTAGGGTTTAGAATCATATTTCGGTCGAGAACATGCACATAATTTGAAACCCATATATTGTTACACAATTATACCGCAAACACTCCTGGCCATTTTAATTGTTCAGTCTCGTGAAAAACCAATTGTTATTGCAAATAGTAGTTGGTGAAATGGTGTAAAGGGCCCGACGGCTTCAGTTATGGAAGTGGCAGCAAACGTGGCCGCGTCTGCTAAATCTGGCTTAGACAAAACCAAGGCTGTTGTTGAAGAGAAGTGGAACATGGCAGAACCTCTTCCAAATTGCAGTACAAGTTATGAAAGGGAGTATTAATTGGTTGAGATAAATTTATAAATTATCATGAGATTACAACCAACGTCTATTGTTTGGAAGCATTCCCCCGGATATCTTTCGGCACCAGCGGAGTAATCAAACACTTTAACCAAACAAATTAATGCCGATACACTTTTCCTAATAAGAAGGCGCTTGAAAAAGAGAAAACAATGGTCTGGGAGTTTGTTTATGAAAATCAAGCATGGAGGCCATGTTAACAAGGAACATCCATACAAGTTGAATAAGATATTTTCAGTTCAATGATTCATTTCATTTATTCGCCAATTCCTTCAGGTAAGTCTCATGCGAAGAAAACCATGGGTTCAGGTATTTTCCTCAATTTCATAAGTTAGTAAATAATTGTATATCTCTTTAAAATTATTATTAAGATCTTCTACCCTATGTAAACCTTATATGACTTATATATACACACTCACTATTTTATTATACACTAAGTCGGAGGTTTTCACGGAAACAGTCTTTCTATCCTCTTAGAATAGATGCATGGTCTGCGTACATCTTACCACAACCCCACTCTGAGCGGGATATATTGTGTATGTTTGGTTTGGTTATATATAATTTATTTATAATTGTCGTCTTTCGCATGAGTTAGAAACTAATAACTTATCGGCTGAAATGTAAGGTTTGTTGCAGCAAGTAATCAAATTTATTTTTCTTTCTTCATATGTTGCACCGGGGCCAAATGCGAGTCACAAACTCTGGCATTTACACGCACAAACATTTAAAAACAAATTTATGGTAACAAAGTAAACTCAACATAAGTTATTATCATTTGTCAATTGGATTTGATACACACATTTGAAATCAACCATAATATATATAGCATTATTTTGCTAGGAATATTTCCAAGATATATGCAGCTCTGGCAGGATATATCATGAAAATGGATGACCCCATGATACAAAACATTTAGAACTTCTTGAATGAAACCATGAATGATTAATCATTTTGTTCTGGAGAACTTCTTGAACGAAACCATGAATGGTTTATCATTTAAAACCAATCTTCCACTATTATTCTTCTTAGAGATGCCAATGTCTTTGCACATTGGTTTGCACGTTTTGCATACTGATGGGCAGTAGACAAACTTGTAGTGGTTCAAATATTTTTCAATCTTAAACCAATTGCCTATGGTTTTAGCTCCCGGATTTCCTATTTCTCCCCGAGTACTCACAACATACTCTCCCTCGTAATTGTCAAGCTTCCAAATCATTGGCTCACCGCAGAAAGATCCACCTGCAGCTTCAACGTTAAGATCAGTCGACTCACGAACAGCACCATATTTGAGATTAACTGGTGTGAATGAAAAGATACTAAGGTATCTTTTATTGGTCCCATGCTTGCTCTGAACGGCATCAAGCGGGCACGAGCCATTTCTGCTCCATAGAGTCACTGCACCAGCCTTTCCGTGATCAACAGGCATAATGATATAGTAGTAAGCGCCCTCTTGGAGTATGTCACCATCCATGTCGCGCACAATATCAGGTGATGCAATACATGAAACAAGAAAATATGTCGAGAAAGCAATTCCAAGGAACGGGAAAAACACTGATGTTATTTTCATTATAGAAACACAAATGATCTGTATATGATTAATCTGATTTTGAATGGAAAGAAAAGAGCTAGCTTATTGTTCTATTTATAGAGAGAATAAAATGCGGGATTAACTTATTTTCGGAATAACATCTTGCTAGGCATAAGTTAGGCAGGCTATGCTTTGAATGAGAACACAGCAGAGAATTACAGTGGGTGCGTGTTTTGGCCTAAGCTCATTCTGCGTTCAGTTGCAGAAAATTGTATTTCTTAGATACCAAGGGCTTATTACTTTGCTTTTCCTTTTTCAGGAAGTATGAATAAATGAAATCAGTGGCCAATTTCAACAACTGTGGTTGTGTTATATTTTATCAATCGCTACTTTGGTTATTTGGACGATATCATTGTAATGAACACGTTCCAACAAAAAAATTGTTTATTATACGTAGATCGTCTCCAACCATTACTCTATTTTAAAATAACTTGATCTTAAAATTTTTACTTTAATTTATATCACTATTTGTTCTTCAATGGTTGTTTCAAATTTTACTTAGAACCCAATTTAGCCTAATATACAAAAATAAAATATGTAAAATAGAGTTAAAGATATAAATAGAAATATAAAATGTATGAGAGTTGATTAAAATACTAATATCTTTAGATGAATAGAATAACTTCAAATTTGGAGTTGTATAGTAAAAATCTTTGTATTTAAAGATAAAGTAATGGATTGCTGAAGGAGAATTATTTTGAAATTAATAAAATAAAAAGTAATGAGGTGTTTCAAATCATGAATGAGACGCCTTTAGTTATCTATCTATTTATTTATACATTTTTATTTTATGAGATATGTTGTTGATTTGTTTATAAAAAAACATTAAAAGAAGTTATATTTGAGTGTGAAACGTATTTCTATAATTGTTTTTAATGAATAGTAAAATTACAAATAAATTTATAAAAAATAGTATTATTTTTAATTTTTCTAATAAAAGTACGTTCAATGTAATAATTTTTTAGATGATCCACATTTCCAAGTACACAAGTAGCTATTCTTGGTTAGTAGCTATATAGTACATATACATGTATAGCTAGCAACTATATATAGAGGAACACAATTAGCTACGTCAGAGAAGTAAGCAAAGAAAACTCAAAGATGATTCCGGCTACTTGGCCCACAAACAAACCTTTCACAGTTGCACTCCTCCAAGACAATCTGAGTACGCTCCGGATGTCCAGGTCATTTGAATCTTTTTGCTCAAAACCCCGACTCAAATAGTCATTTATATTATCGATCAGAATTGGATTATAATGAAATTTCCGTATATACTGGCACCATAATATCGAAGTAGGGAGGAAGATTAGAAATAGAGATTGATAGAAAAAACAAGAATATGAACTCGTGTAAGTAGAAAACATAAAATATCTACTCTAGTTCTATCATCGGTTATGGATTCGAATCTAAGCAAAATTTTAGAGAATGTTGCTACCATGCAGTGTTAGAGGTTCATTGTCGAACACACAAATTTATTAGGCATAATAAATTTTAAGAGCAACACATCACCGATTATGCATTGCTGAGACTGCCCTACTGAAGAGACTAACCAGCAAATCAAACAATTATTAGGCATAATTAAACCAAAACAATTTGAATGGCATTCTGCACACATAATTAAGTAGAACTTGATGCTTTTGTTATTAATTTGTTCCACATTATTACTTATTAGGCATAACTCATTAACTCTAGGCCTTCTTAAAAAAGACCTCAAAAGCTTTCCCAGTAGTATTTAAAGCCAAACGTCTTGTTCCACTCTTCTCAATTAAAATACCAACATCACCGCAATCAGGTGGGCAATGTTTGCACACGGAAGGACAGAACCGAATCTTAAACCAATTGCTTCCACTCTCGACTTTCTCAATCTTAAACCAACAATTAAACGTTGAAGCACCGGGATTTCCTAAAATTCCTCCCGTTGAGACATAGGTTGTACCATTCGCTACATCGGCTTGGTCAAGCCTCCACACGTTTGTGTGTGCTGTGCATGTTGATTTATCAGTAAACTGAATGTTCACATCAGTCGATACACGAATAAATTGTTCAGTCGATTTTTGAGGGACGAATGTAGCTTTAAGGCCTCTGTTCACCTCATTTGGTTCCTGCACAACGTCGAATGGGCATTCAGTATCTCTTCCACTGTACATTTTGAGGCCACCACCGTTGCCTCGAACGACTGGCAAAATATAGTAGTTTGTGGCGGCTAATATGGATACATTTCGCGTAGATTTGCAATTTGTCAACTAACGAACTCTACAAAAAATTAATTAAACGTGATTGTGACCATACATTTTCGTTCAATTGAGGATTAATTAATATATAATTACGCAATTAATACAGAAACAGAAAAATATATAATTATAAGTTTTTTCAGAATTAGAATGAATCATTTAAATTATTTTATTTGGTAATTTTAAAATCAAGCAAACTAACTTTTAACTTCAAAATACTTTCAATTACTACATATTTTCATTCATATTGCTTCACCGTGCGCATAATTCATAAATGATGTATCTATGATGTTAGATATCAACTCACATTTGAATTGGTGTGAGATGCCAAAAAGTCATGAGCTGCCGCGTATACAAAATCTATCATATCAGATAAGAAGGAATATATATTTAAGTTCTTTGTAGATAATTAAGAAAGTCTAATAGGTTGAATTGTGATTAGTAAATTCATTCCAATATATGTATGGCAAATTAATTTGGTCAAATATATCGTCTGTTTGAAGCTGAATCACGAGAACATTTTGACTCAATTATTGATGTAAGAGCTACGTACCATGAAATATGATAATATCAAATATTACTCATAGATCTCATCCTTCTCGACACCGACATGGTAGAAAATATATAAACTTAGATAAAGATAAATATGTCGTCGACGTGAGTCATTACTGTGTTATACATTAAATTAAAATTTTATACTGTTAAATATTGACGACTATGACATATATAAATATAAAAAAATCATTTTCGATCAGGTCTGCTATTAAAATATTTAGTAAGCGTTGGAATTGCGGAAGAAAATGATAATTCAATTCAATATAAGAATAGGATAAATGTAAATGACAATTACATGAAATCCGAAAAAATTGAGAGGTTTTATCCAACGGGGCCCATGAGTCGTAGGTGTTACCAACATATATATAGGAATAAAACTTACATCTCCTGTATTACTTGGAAAGAAAATCTAGCTAAATGGAGAAAGCAGCACTCATCTTTTTATGTGCCTTAAATTCTCAGTATGCAAATTTTGCAAAGTTATTTGTAAGGATGTTGGTTATTTTATAGAAAATGGGAGGCGAATTTTGGCACTGACAGATGATGTACCATTCAGAGTTATGTTCAAGAAAGCCTAAAGGCACTTGGTTCCTCTTTGGAAATCTTGTGAGAATAAAAGAAAGCTATTTGCTAGCTAATAACTCAGACAATAAACTACTTATTTGATACATGTTTCTCGTGAACTTATTTCTTCCATTTTTACATTGTATTTTCTCTTCCATATGAACATATGGTTCTTTGTTTGATTATTTCCGCAAAAAAATTTCATATGCTAATGTTATGCTCTCATTTACTAATATTTAGTGTATATATCACTGCAAGTGGGGAAGCTAGAATTTCCAAATAGCAGGAGCTAAATTAATAAATTACTTATTTTTAGAATTTAACCGGGTCTCAAAATCAAATTTTTAATAATTTTTATTTGAAAATAATGACTGAAAAATAATTTCTAAATTAATTTTGAAGGTCAACCGGGGCTAGAGTCCAGACCGACCCTTGATTCCGCCCCTATTACAAAATATGATAAATTTATTTTTAAATAATTTATTGTAATAATAGTGTATTTATAACGGAATAATTTCGTTGGAAATAATCAACGTAAAAAGTATTGCACCAATTCATGGAAATGTAACATTGGTTTCCTTTCCTTCAAATTAATAATGAGATGTCACTTGATAATTTTGTATGATATAATCCAGCTACACTTAGAAAATAAAATTGTGTTTAAAGTTTGTGCACATATGTATATAATCGAATTCATTCGATTTTAATTCGATTTTAGACGCTATTATTCCTGCATATATCTAGAATGTTGATACAGAGGAATACATTCGATGAAATAATTGAACTTTTTTTAAGATTTACGTTGATTCTAAAATATAAATAGTATTCGAGATAAAAAATTATTTATTTGAACATCTTTTTCCAACATTTTTTTGCTTTTCATGAGTTTTTAATATTATATATATATATATATATATATATATAATTTATGGAGAAGTAATGCATCTAACATGAATATTTACTATATATAAAACTCATTTAGTTTTAAAACAAATATCATTTCCCACAATTCAAAATATGTAGATATAGGATAAAGTATATACATTATATATCCATCCAAGCAGCACTATGGACCGGGGAAAGTCCAGAGTTTGATGGCCTATTGTCTTGTCTATTGTCACTATTGGACTTTTGTAACCCACATGCATATATGCACTATCTTTTGGATTGATCCGAAACTAATACAACAAATAAGGGGCCTTTAGTCGCTTTGATGTGTTTTCTTGGTTTGACAATCGATAGTTATATCAATTGTCACCTGGCATTATTTAGGCTGTTACTATATATTTTACCTTGTCACGGAGTTTTGAATATATGGACATAGCTGGATAGGACATATTGACATTGTACAAGACATTTTAACACATACAAAGAATTACATATATATGTAGAGGGAAGACGTTTATGTTTGGACGTAAAGTGGGAATTGACGTATGCGTGAAGGTTAGAAACATGACTTTGATCTATATATTGTTGGCGTCGTATGGCTAGATAGTCAGGCATTGGCTGGACTATTCAAACTTGCATCGCAATATCAGGCAGCTCTGTCTTAATTAGGAGAGTACGCAAGATCAAGTCGGGAGAGAGACGTGTATGTTTCATTGTTGGTCCGATCCGCACTCAACTCATGCTATATAAAGGAGCATGTACATAGCTATAGCATATCATATCAAACCCGAAGCAAAAAAAAATGAACACCACAATCCTCGTACTAATTTCCTCACTTATCGTTTTTCTCATAAACAACCCCTTGTTAACATCCGCAGCTACTGATAAAGTCGTAGATATAGACGGGCAAGAGCTCAGGACTGGGACAAATTATTACATATTGCCTGTTGTCAGAGGCAATGGGGGTGGCCTAAAATTGTATAGTGGAAGAACCAGCCAATGCCCATTAGATGTTGTACAAGAGCCAAATGAGGTCAATAGAGGTGTTCCTGTCACATTTTTCCCCGTCAACCAGAAGGACAAGACAATACGAGCATCTACAGATTTGAACATTAAATTTTCTGGTGGATCGATCTGCCCACAATCAAATGTGTGGAGGCTTGATGGAGGGGATGGAACTTCCGGTCAACTTTATGTCTCGACTGGAGGAGTTGTTGGGAATCCTAGCCGTGAAACATTAAGTAACTGGTTTCAAATCGAGAAACTTGAGGGCGGCAACAATTGGTATAAGCTTGTGTTTTGCCCCGGGGTCTGCAACACTTGCAGACCTATTTGCGGTGACCTTGGTATTATAATTGAAAAGAGTGGAACCAGACGTTTGGCTTTGAATACCGGAAAACCTTTCCAGGTTTTCTTCAAGAAGGCCTAGGGTTCTTATAAATTTTCTTCATATGATCGAGGCTGGGCCTAATTAGTTTGTTTAAAATAAATAACGATCTTGTTTGAAATTTTATGTTTCGTTATACTATATATAAATAAAGAAGCAGGCTTGATCGCCAGTTTGCATTTCACTTGTGAAATGATGTAGAAAAAAATACCAGACCGGTCTCTAATGTATTATCGAAGTGTTGCAGTATGCAATGTTATTATACTGTTGTGGAAATTTCTTTTACCTATATCTCTAGGCAATCTATGAAAAATATGAAAAAAAAAAATTTTAAGTACGGGCAACGATTACAGTGCCATAAAATTTTAAATCACTTGTCACTCAATACCGACTTCTTAAATTTTCTTTCATAGAAGCAAACACACTTCTTATATCATTTCTTGATTAACGTACTCTTATATTAACTTTCCTTCTTCGGATCACTCAATACTTCGTCCATACTTCTTTCACTCATTTCATCAAACAAATTTATAAACATACATAGTTATGGCTAAAATATTTACACGTACATAAACATATATAGTATATATAAAAACACATGTAATTACACAAATATATACCTTATAACAGAGTTTTGTATATAATTTTTTACAGTTTTCTCCCCCACTTTTTTACTCTTCCATTTGCCGCTTCTTTTAGAGTTTATATTTTTTTTTCTTTCTCTTCTCACAACTTAATCACGGGCATATATATTAATCATTCAAAATGGATTTGGGTCAAATAATGTTATTACAACTAATTAACAACAGTCTACATACCTAAATCAAATTATTAAAGCCAATTTATATAACAACCTAAAAATATATTTTTTAAATATATAATTTTAGTAGTTCTATATATATAATGACATAAACTGTCAAGATTCTATGTTGTCATAGAAAAGGTCATGAAATGAGTTTAAAACTCAGTTCCAAGGTCAAGATTTAAAGCCCTTATGGGCATACTATATATCATTAATTTAAATACAAAATAGATCACTATTATAAAATATGAAAATTGTTGTGCTTTAGTGGCTTAAACGATACTCCCTCCGTCCCACCTAATTGTTAACGTTTCGGAGAGAATGTCCGGCATGCATTTTAAGGTGCATATAAAGTATAGTTCCATAACTTATTTTTAAAATTTTTTTTTTCTGAATAAAAATTTAAACATTAAATTTTTATTCAGATATTTTTTTTAAAAAAAAATAAGTTATGGAACTATACTTTATATGCACCTTAAAATGCGTGCTGGACCTTCTCTCCGAAACGTTAACAATTGGGTGAGATGAAGGGAGTATTATATTACAGTTGCTGAGTTAACGTGTTCGCTATATATCGAAGAGTTGCTTCTGGAATTTTTTTTAAATGTCCTTAGACTTATAATTGAGTGAAATTGTTTGAATGTTGTTAACAATATACTCTAGTCTCAAATTATTAATTACTGAATATACGTGTGATGCTGGAGCAATTCACACGAATTAAGGGCATAATGGATCGCGACAAGACAATAACATAACAACATGATCATGCTAATTAGTACTAATGCATGATTATACCGAAAATGAGATTGCTTACAGTTAGATAATGCATAACCATGCTACAAGCTCTCATGCCTACACTTTTATTTAATATTTGATTTTAATTAAAATTTAATATTAATATTAAAGTTTAATTAGGATTTGGTTATAAACAACCATATGATGTATTACTTATTATCTTTTTTTGATTGGATTAAAATTCAAGAGAGTTTTCTTATGAATTCAAAGATTGTCTTATGAATTTGAGGTGTTGAAGGATTTATCGTGTAAGAGTCCTTATTTGTATTGTTAAGGATTAACTTCTTTCGTTCTACGTCAATATACTTCGGGAAACTCGTGTGGCAGCGGTGTAACCAGAATACAAAATTTCAATAGACTAGGACCATCATTTCCTCATAAACGAAACCAGATTACGTTATAATATTCAAATTATGATACCATACTAAATCATATCCCGATCTCATTCATATAAATTTCAATTACGACATAAATAGTAAACTTCCGCGTTCACTTTTCAGGTACATGCAAGCAAAATCAGCATATGTATATTACGAAATAGTTTACAACACAATAAAAATTTAAAAATCCAACTCAGCTATTAAATAGAAAAAAAACTCAATGAAAGATAATATCTTTCAGCATATATATATATATATATAGACAAAAATTATATGGAGAACATTAAATGCAGTACTAATTGGAGAATATATATGTATTGCATTATATTCTGCTTATAATAGATTGCAGAATCTAATGAATGACATATATGTTCTCCAATTAGCACTTTATTTAAGGTTCTTCATAAAACAAAATCATATATATATATATATATATATATGGAGAAATTTTGATTAAGGGGGAATGATTTTGTTTGGGACGGGGGAAAATTTTGATTAAGGGTGGAAAATAGATGGGTAGGGTGACTTGTTTTTTTTAAACATACTAAACACATTAATTGTAAAATCAACCGATGTCCAAATTACTTAAAAGATATGGGTTTTATATAAATTGATATCATAAATACTTTTAACATTGATGGCAACTCTAACCTATATATATTATAAATGTGATATCTATTCTACTTTTTCTCGATTGATCGAGTTTGTGCTGTTTAGAATAGGGATATTACCTCCGTTGCTAGTCCTAGGTTTATAGGTTTATAGATGCCTACTACTTTATAATGGGTTTAGCCCCTATTTGACAATTAGCTGTTAACCGATTGAATTAGTTGTTTTGACTAATTGAATTAGCTATTTTGACTAGCAGATTGAATTAGCTGTTTTTAATTGTTTGGTAAATAACTGTGGAATTAGTTGTTTGTATTTTAAGTAGATACATGACAAACATCTAATTGAAAAAACTTCTCCAAATAGATTTTTTAAAATTAATTTATTGAGTCCAAACCGCTATTTCAATGAGCTAATCATAAAATACTAATATTAGAATATTTATCTGATCAAACTTTTAACTTAAAAACCTTAGTGCCTGATTGATATTATTTCTCTATTATAAAAAAAAAAAAAAACCGACCGCCCTCCTTTCCCACCGTTATAAAAAACAGACTTGTACTTACATTTGAGATTATATGTAAACAAGGGACTTGTACCCTGTTTTAAGTACTTGTACTAATAAAGTATATGTAACTAGGTCAATTTATTTTTTCCTTTCCGTTAATGCATTATTTGCCTGTTCAATTCTCTGTCACAGTACTAGTTGCTGCACAACCATGGGACTGCAGTGAACTGGGTCCAGCTTTTAATTTTTGATCAGACGGTGTGTGCAATTACAGTAGCCATAGGCTCCGCTGGACCATTATGTCAGTAAATAAGTTAAGGCTAAGATAAGTATTCCACGTTATAAGAAGTCGTTTTAACCTTTGACACATATTTTAAATATTTTGACCGTATTGTAAAAATTATTATTTTTAATTTTTTTAAATTAAAATATAGATTACATATTTTAATTTAAAAAAAAGAAAATTTTGAAAATCATAGTTAATTTTTACCATACAGTTAAATCACTTAAAAGTGTGTGACAAAAATTAAACTGACTTATAAAAAAAATGGAGGGAATGTGAAATAGAAGCTATTTTTTAAAGAAAAACAAAAGCTAATTCAATTCGACAAGCAAAATTCAATAATTCAAAAAATTATGACTTACTATTCAAAAATAATTTACCAAATACTGAAGTACTGCACGTAGTTCGAGATTTCAGAAAGTAAAAAATTAAATCTAAATTTCGGATGCATGGAGTCATCATTAAAGAGTTAGTTGAATGTGTAATTACGACTTACGAGTAACCTACTAATTATAAATGTACTGTGTCTTTGTCAGATCGATTAGCTTATTACTGTACGTGGAATTCCTTAAAAAAAAACGGGTGAAAGACTTATTTCTCATTTTTTTGTTAAAAACTGCCCATAGTATCATGTCTCGTGTGAAGGGTGCAAAATATCCCGCTGAATTCGTATCATGAGTATGTGTATCTGAAAAATGCGCATATCTAACGTGCGTCCATCTTCTCAAACTTTGTTTTATGTGTGTGCTGTTCTTGAATGCGCATTTGATGGATGGGTCAGATGGCATCAATAAAATACGTAAGTCTCATTTAACTTGCGATGGACTTGGAGGAAGGATATAATCTCTCTCTATCACTATCATCATGCTGCTATTTTGGTTTGTTTATGTATTCAAAATTATACATCTAGAGAATACACTATAAGATAATTACAATTTTGATAAAAAAAAATGAGATACTATTCATCACCACTCTTTACACTATATTATTGATAGTTAATTTGGATGAGTACGTGATAACTGATCAGGTCTGATTTAGTCAAAAAAGAGTCAATATATGCATATTCCATGTGCGAATATAATGCAGTAATTAGGCTCCTTTTACTGATCTATGATAATTTGGGTATGTATATTATTAAATTATGATAATAAGGGCATTTTCTCAACAAAAAAAATAGGGTACCATGTTTTTTTTACCTGTACGAGTATTTAATTTTTCAAAAATTTATACGATATAGTCATATAGATGTGAAAAACCGCCACAATATATATATATATAGAGAGAGAGATATGTAAAATAATTTTAGAGTTTTATTATTTTTGTTACTATATGTCTGAATTCATAAATAGATATATGTTGTTATAAATCAAATTTAATACTTGATAACAAAATCAAATTTAATTAATTTTAGTATAAAAAACTAAACACGTCAAACATTTTAACACCAAAGTGTATCAACAAACAGCCAACTACCAACAGTATATATGGCATTTAACTTCTTACCTAAGATATGGAGCCCTAGCCGGCATGCAAATTAAGTTGATAACAGAGGAGTGATAATGTCTGCGCAGTTCAGCTACTCACGTACGCAGTGTGTGATATCCATCAATTTCTTAGTCCTTACCTTATTAATTGTCTCTTTCTTTCTGTATGCATAATAATTATATGTAGATAATTACTTTTATAAAGATGAATATGACGTTTAATTTTTTGACACATTTTTTTAAAAGACTATTATTTTTAAAAAAAATTTTTGTGAATAAAAGTTTTAATTTAATATTTTTATTCAAAAAGACAAAAATTTAAAAATAATAAATTTAATTATATAGTCAAAACTCCTAAAAATATGTGCTAAAAAGTCAAATCTCAAATAAAATCAAACAGAGAGGGAGTATATATTAAAATCATAGGTTAGGTTAAAATATAGGTTCGATGTTTTAACTATATATGTACCCTGGTTAGATTTGTACAGAAAATTATGTTATGAAAGTGAGGGCTCGAGACATAACCCAAAATTATGCCTACCTCCTAGCTAGTTCGAATCCAACATAAATAAATAAAAAACATACGAGTTTCACTGAAGGGATGCAAAAAATTATTAATATTTTTAATAAAAAATTATGAATCCGTTTGACTTATCTTAATTTTTTAAAATAAATATTTATTTTAAAAAAAGGTACATAAATGTGTACATGAATAGTATTTATTTTTTTTAAATAAGTTTAGTCCTTACTTTTTTTTTTCAGAAACTAAGTATTTATTTTTAAAAGAAATACATAAATATGTATTTTTTTTTTTTAAATAAGTACCTATTTCTCGAAAATAAGCTTAATTAAACATCCCCATAAGTTTAATGCGCGCAATATGTTTTTGGAGAAACAACCTAATATAAAGTTATAAAGTTATATATGTTGTGTGGGAAATGAGACTGGTGTCAGCTAGAACATGATGCTGTATATTCGCATTACATTTTACAGGGATCAGTACTACTACATAATTACGTGCTTGAAATACCAACACGTGAAGAGTCCAGTTTTTGTGGTTCGTTATTATGAATAGTAGTAGCAGAAGTGCAGAACGTAGCAAAAGCAATTAAATTGACAGAATTTTGTTAACTTATTTGCCCTGTCCCTCATCAAAGTTTTGATAAGTAAAACGGGTGCTCAGGATCGAATAAGGGTCTATACTATCTATATGTAGTATATGTACTAGATTATACCAGGTCTTCTTTAATACGTATTTAATTTATTGTCTTACTATTATTATAAATATTTATGTATGAACTTTTTCCTATTTTTTATAAGTGTGAATAATGAAAATTTTGTCTTTTTAGTATTTTTAAACTAATAACTTGAATATTAAATTTTAATATATTGTTAATTAATATGATATAGGGTAGCTTAAATAAGTCCAAGATAGAGTATTGAGATGTTATTTAGCTATTTGAAATTCGGACTGGAAAAAATCAAATTACCGATTAAAGTGACTTGTATATGTCAAGAATATTTGAACTTGAGCATTTTATCTTAATAATATATCTTGTTTAATTGATACTACTAATATATAAACTTGAACAAGTGTTAGTAGCATTATATAGATGGACATATTTAATAGTTATATTACTAGTAAATAGTTTGGACTAAGTTTTGAGCCTATATCTACATAACCTTCCGCTCGGAGACATTACCTGAATAATATAATAGGGATTTGTTTGATGGTAAACTTTACGAAAGAGCTCGATATAGTAGTTAGCAGCCTTCTTAGTGGGACGGGTTCGGTTGGGAATCTTATTTCTCATACCCGCCCCTATAAATTTCATTTATTTTATGTTTGAGAATTATTTTAGTTCATATTCCCGTCTTACGGGTACTCCATCCCTATCGGGTTTCCTACAAGTAATTATTTTAGTTCTCATGTCCGTCTCATAAAAATATTTTATTTTTCCGACCCGTGTCATCCCGCACTATTTTATAATTATTATTTTTAATAATTTTAGAAATATGTAAATTCAATAAATAACAAGTATCATGCAAAATATGCATGCAAAATATACTCTTATTTAACCATTATTATTCATTAATTTTTTTTCATAAATAGCATTAATTAAACATAAATATATTACATTTAAATTTCATAATACTTTCAAATATTAAACACTCAAAACTTTTCATTTATATATATATTATTCGGGGCGTGGCGGGGAATCCCCACGGGATTTGATAAATACCATACCCGCCTCATTTATTAACGGGATAAATAATTAATCCCCGTCACTGCCCCATTCTCCATATAATCGGGTCGGGGTTATCCCATTCGGAACGGATTAGGGGCGAGTTACCCATTTATCCCTCCCCATTGAGAAACCTAATAATTAAAAATACATGGAAATATGGAATGGATACGAGTCTGTTTCCTCTTCAGACAATCCAGCCTATTTAGATACTTTCATTCAAACGTTGTAAATATAAGGAGTCAACCCGGCCTATTCATCGATTCTTATAATAGTGTAAAATACGCAGGAAATTTACGAGGACAAATTACAAAGTTGATATATAGACCCAATTGCAATTTTACCATAAACATCAAAACATGAACCCTCTAAGATAAATTAAAGCTTTAAGATTTCTTCCACCATAACAATAACAAGCTGCAAGACCCTTCCACCATAGCAAGTTACGAGCGGACATAATAGAGCCGTAAATGGAATGGAGACGACCAATAATAATTAGCCGGGAGAATATTGTTCTCTAGATACTGCAACAACAAAAGAATTAAAACCGACCGACAACTCTAACTGTCGGTTTTATAAGAAAATTAATTAAACAGTCGATTTTGAATAAACCCGATTGAAATTGATGGTCGGGGCAACCTGTTGTATCACGGTCGAATTTGTTGCAGTTAGTTTTCTCACAATTTCTTGTAGTGAAAGTAAGAGCTGATTGAATCTCCCAACAAGGTAAGTTCTGGTATTAATTATCAACATTATTCTAACCAGGATTTCCTTACAACAATTATGTACTCTTGAACATCAATTATAAATTAACACAATACTTTTTTCGTCAAAAAAAAACATAATACTTTTATTTTATTAATAGTATATATGTCACTAAAATTATCATAATAATAATAATAATAATAATAATAATAATATTAAGGTCATATTACTATAGAAAAATTTAGTGTAATACTTCCCGTCCCAATTTATCTGTCATATTTGACTTTTTATGGTTAAATTGACTAAATTTTGACTGATAATTAAAAATTATTAGTTTATAATTTAAGAAAACTAAAAATTACATTTTAAAGTAAATTACTTATACTTTCTAACAATATAATTTTTATAATTTTTATCAATTATATAATATATGAAATTTTCAGTTAAAATTGGGTCAATTTGATCGCAAAAAGTCAAACATGACAGATAAATTAGGACGGAGGGATTATTATTTTTTCAAACTAATAATTAAACATTTACTTTAGTGAGTTATTTTTTATTTTATTATCCAGTGAGGTCCTTGACACTTATTACTTATATAATAGTAATTTTTTCATTAAATTTAAATATTTTTTAATGAAATGAGATTTATTATTTATAAGTTGATGAAATAAATGAGATATTTTTACTTTTAAATTATTTGATATATTCAAACGAGTTTCACGAATTACTTTACTTCTCAGTTCTTAGTTAATTAAACCGTACTTCTGCAATCTTGTCCCTTTTCTCGCAAGTCGTAACCACCAAAAGGGATGTAAGGGTAATTCCTGCAGTTCAGTTACTCTGTCGGTGAAAAATTAAAAATGTTCATTAAAACTCCTCGATAAGGTAATTTGGAATCGACGTTTTCAATATTTCCCGGATTGATGATTGTTGCTCTCTCTGTCCCAACCAATTCTTTACACTTTCCTTTTTGGGACGTCCCACCCAATTCATTACATTACTAAAAATAGTAACTTTTAACAATAAAATACATTATTACATCTATTACTTCACTCCACTTTTTCAACACTTTACACTATTACACCCACTACTTCATTTATTTTAACAATAAAATCACTATTACACCCACTACTTCATTTATTTTAACAATATTACACCCACTATCCTTGGTCTCTGTGCCCGGACCAAATGTAAACATTTGGCCGGGACGGAGGGAGTAATATTTAGAAGGCTAGGATATAAGGCATGACAATAAATTATCTTCTCGAATTCTAATGATTGAAGGTAGATAGGTGATCTTTGCTACAACATAAGAATTTAGAAAGAATTTAATTTTTATCTCGCAGGTGTTTGTACGTATTTTTATTGAAGAGTAAAAAATAATTTACTTTAGCCTTTCAGTTACGGGAAATACTGGTTAAAATTTGAGGTACCACTTTCTCTATATATTGAGAGACGCTAGCTAGATAATATTAATAACTTCCTTTTGTCACCCTTTAGGTAAAACTTTAGTAACAATGGAAGTACTAGGCCTTGGGGTGTTTGAAATTGCTCTAGCAGTTATAAGCTTCTATTGCATAAGAAAATTGTGCTACAATGAGGGTCGCCCATTGAACTGGCCATTCGTGGGGATGATGCCATGGGTTATAAATACTATGATTCGTGAAGATGCCTATGACATTGGTGCAGTAGATCTTGGTCGAGCAGGGGGTACATTTCTACTTAAAGGGCCTTGGTTTGCTAACATTGACATGTTGTTCACAACTGATCCTGCCAATGTACGATATATTCTGAACGAAAAGTATGAAACTTTTCACAAAGGGTCCGAATTCAAGGTCATATTCGATGTCCTAGGTGATGGCATTTTTAATGCTGAAGGCCATTTGTGGAGGAATCAGAGGAGACATGCTCAAGTCCTTTTTAATCATCAGCAATTCCGCCGCTACTTGATGAAAACTAGCCAGGAGAAGATTGAAAATGGGCTACTCACAATCATGGACCATGTCTCCAAGAACGGACAAGTTGTTGACATGCAAGATGTGTTCCAAAGACTCAGCTTTGACACAACTTGCAAGTTTGTCACAGGCTATGATCCAATGTGCCTATCTACCGAATTTCCAGAAGTTCCGTTCTCTAAAGCAATGGATTATGCTGAACAAGTAATATTCACACGCCATATCATACCACAGTCTCTATGGAAGTTGCTAAGATGGCTAAACATAGGATTTGAGAGGAAAATGGCGAAGGCTCAGAAAACTTTGGATCACGTCGTGTACACTTATATATCTAGAAAACGAATTGAGCTAAGAAGCAAGGAAGTCAAACCACAGAATAAAGAGGAAGCTGGTGTTGATCTCTTAACCTTGTATTTAACTGAAGATGACAAGTCATTGGAATTAAAAAATAACGACAAGTTTGCGAG
The DNA here is from genome assembly GCA_008931105.1 of Oenanthe javanica. Classification (NCBI taxonomy): domain Eukaryota; kingdom Viridiplantae; phylum Streptophyta; class Magnoliopsida; order Apiales; family Apiaceae; genus Oenanthe; species Oenanthe javanica. The sequence goes on from QRFB01005424.1 coordinate 21,052, forward strand.
AGATATCGTATTAAATCACATGCTTGCAGGGAGGGACACAACTAGCTCAGCTCTAACTTGGTTTCTTTGGCTGGTCATAACACATCCAGAAGTAGAAGCAAAGATCCGAGAAGAACTAAAGGCAAGGATACCACATAACGAAGCTCAAACAAGGCGATTTTTCAGCGAGGAAGAGCTAAGTAACGTGTCCTATTTGCATGCTGCACTTTCGGAAGCTATGAGGTTGTACCCCCCAGTGCCATTCCAGCACAAGGAGGCCACTAAAAACGATATTCTTCCCACAGGTCACCATGTTCATCCAAAATTGAGAGTGATGGTTCCCCTGTATTCGATGGGAAGGATGGTGCACGTATGGGGAAAAGACTGCTGGGAGTTCAAACCGGAGAGATGGATTTCTGACGATGGAAGTACAAAACATGTACCACCTTATAAGTTTGTCTCGTTTAATGCAGGGCCTCGGACCTGCCTCGGGAAAAGCGTAGCTTATTCTCAACTGAAAATGGTTGCGGCTGCCTTAATCCATAACTTCTGTTTTCAGTTGGTGGAAGGACATGTGGTGACTCCCACCCTCTCCATGATTTTGTACATGAAACATGGCTTCAAGGTCAGGGTGAAGAATAGATGGTCCTAATAAATTTATTATCCTCGATCTAAACACCCCCCCTTCCCCGCTTCATATTCAAATCTGAGTCTAGGGTGATAATTCTGCGTCAAGGTTTGATAATAAGCTAAAGCCCTCTTATGATTGCATGCGAGCATATATCTATAATAAGAATTCCAAAGAAAACCTTGGATATGCCTAAATTAAGCAAAATCAAGATTCTACGGGTGTTTTAAATTGTAATAGCCTAGTGTTTTCCAGTAATACTATTTGTGTTGTGGTTATTGTGTTTTTTGTGGAACCGTACGATTCCTCTAAATTCATCCTCTTTAAAGTAGTAATCTCATTAAATTAATAAAAAAAATTCCCAAGTCGCGATGATTATTAAATCTAATAATTAAATTATCTAACATGATAATTACTTTAATATTTTCCAAAAAGATTGTAGTGCTAAATTCCGTTCTCAAACTTTCGTATAACTAAAGTGATATTTTTGATTAAATATATATTTTTATATATTTTAAAAGAAATTATGATACTAATTTGTACTAGAAATTATCAATAGTAACTTCTACACACGTATGTTCGGTTCTGTAAGTAAATTTTGCATGAAGCAGAATTAAATTACTCAAATGCTGAAAAATTTGCAGTAACTTAATCATATATGGCTTCAATAAAACTTCGTCGATATTTTCACGGCACATTTCATGATTATTAAAATCTTGACGGACCAACCTCTAAAAAATAACCTGCATAATCCAAACACAAGTGGACCAATAATTAAGTGGGCAGTCGAATCAGGTGAATTTGACATTCGTTGCAAGTCTAGGTAGGGTGGCCATAAAAGGAGAAGCTCCAGCAGATTTCTTGTTGGAATGCACTTTTCGTGACTAAAAAATCGAGGGGAGAATAACAGAGATGAAGATACAATAGTAAAAAATGAAGAATGCTATATATCCTCTTACTTTCCTCCCTTCTCATTTTTTCTGGCAACCAACATTCTGGTCATATCCACAACAAGTACTTGTGGTGACCTTGGTATTATAATTGTTATATACTGGAAAACCTTTCCAGGTACATCAGTATCTTTGGGCTTAATTTTGCTTGTTTAAAATAAATATAAATCTTGTTTGAAATTTTATATCTCGTTATATATATATATATATATATATATATATATATATATATATATATATTAAATATAAATCTTTGGCTTAATTTAACAATTAAAGGACGCAACAGAAAAATATGTATAGCTAAAGGTGATTGAAGATTTGAAGTGACATATGGGCTATATTATCCTTTAATTAGAAAATTACTACTGATAATTAATAAATAGATATTCATTATAAATTTATCCTAAGTTTTATTTGAGGGGTTTAAATGTTTTATTGTAAAAAATAACGAATTAAAACAAATTCAATATTTAGAGTTGATTCATTTTATTTTTAGAGAATTTGTGCAATCTTATCTGTCAGGACTCTATCCAGAATTCTACAGTTCATTTTACACTCTCAATTAAGCACTATTGAAAAGATCTGAAGAAAGCCTTTAATTCTATCAGAAGCTCCATAATTATTTCTGCTTTAAACAACCCATATAACTATATAAGCCTGGCAGGCCGGATACAAATTTTCTACTTACATTTTTATTTTGGATTATTTCTTTTATTCCTATTAATCATTAAAAACAATATATAACATATATTATAAAGTTATTTAGATCAAAGGGTTAGACAACGGTTATTAGACATAATTTTAGAACCCTATACAACAGCCAAGACCAACAAGTTTTTATTGACTCGAAAAAGACACAAAGATGCAAGAAGATTGAAACCATCACAACTAGTACATCTAAATATATTTCTTACCTTTTATCTTTTTTATTGTATTTTTTTAAGATGTTGAACTACTTGTTTTTCTATATATGGTGTTAATGAATTTTTTTCATTAACTATTTTGTATTCATTATAATTTATTTATTTTTGTTAATTTGTATTCATTATAATTGTTTATATATATTGATTTGTGTATAAAGCTTCTATATAACTTGATATTAGTGTGCCAATTTATAGTCTAAGATTTTTTAAGTATTCACGATAATCTTGCAAATGTCAAGTAATTTTAGTTCATCTACCNGTTTTTTAAGTATTCAGGATAATCTTGCAAATGTCAAGTAATTTTAATTCATCTACCAGTTCTCATATTCCTAAAAAAAATTAATTCTTTGAACAACATTAACCACCACCTTAAGTTAAATATCAAGGCTGTTAAGATATATTCTTATCCTAATTACAAATCAACAATTTATTAATCAAAAGTTTTGTTGATTAAGTCTAAATTTGTGTTGTCTCTTTCGAGTAACACCTAAATTAATAGTAAATTAATTTAAAAGTTAATTACACTTTGAATAGAATTACATACAAATTAATATAGACAAATCTAATTAACACAATATATGAATTAGAGATAATACTTATATATAAACTCAAAAATTCAATGCGTCATGTNTAGAGATAATACTTATATTTAAACTCAAAAATTCAATGCGTCATGTGTATAAACATAAGAATTTCGATCAGTTGTGGCACTTTTGCTCAATATCAACTAGCAAGGAGGTCGATGCCCTGTTTTCATTGATGAAACTGATCCTATCGAAAACATTGTTGCGGAGAAACACATGAAGAAGCATGCACTAGGGGAAGTCGATTACATATGCTCAAATTGATCATTAATTCTCTGATCACTAACCCTAGAGCTGCATCGATCTTTACAAATTGGCAGCCATAATGGTGGCAGGGGGCATGGAAAAGAAGAAGAAGTAAAGATTTTGTTGGACTCGGGGGTTGTTTTGTTATATATAGTAATGTCATCCTAAATTTGAATTCGTTCAGTGTCTGTGTTAGTTTAGCACGCTGGAGTAGGCCTAGAATTAATAAAATAATAACTAGGTCAATTTATTTGTTTAAGTTGGCTTTATGCATTATTTACCTGTTCAATTCTACATTACTGCATGTACTTGTTGCTGCACAACGATGGGAATGCAGTAAATTGGAGTCAGCTTTTGAACTTTCGTGTGACGGTAAGTGTGCATTAATAACAGCAACCATAATCACATCTATATATAAGCTAAGGTCATGCCAAGATAAGTACACTATTAAAAAGTCAAAAGTAAATCATGATCGCTGATAGAGTCATTAAATAGTTAGTTGAACACTTGTTAAAGACGACTAACCTACCAAATGTACCGGGTCAGGTCGATTATTTGTTAATTATTAATATTACTCCTTATCTTCAGTTTTATTTGAGATTTGACTTTTCGGCGCACACATTTTTAAGAGTTTTGACTATATAGTTAAATTTATTATTTTTAAATTTTTTTTTTTGAAATAAAAATATTAAATTAAAATTTTTATTCACAAAAAGAAACTTTAAAAAATAATAATTATAAATATATAGTCAAAGCTCTTAAAAGAGTGTGTTAAAAAGTCAAACGTCAACTATTACCAAACAGAGGAAGTAGTATTTTAAAAAAAATAGGTTAGAAGATTTTAAAATATATTTAATTTCATAGGATTAATTTACTATTTTTATTTCAACAAAAAATCAGTTAAATTAATTAAATTTTGAACTAGCTTAAAATTTTAGTATATTTTATGATTATTGTTTAATAAAAATATAAAATTATAATGCATACATTATTCACAAGTTTATTAAATATCAAAATATTAATAAATAATTATAAAATTGTTGTAAAAATCTAATTAATTTGACTAAATTTTTATCTGAAAGGATGTTTAATTAAATAGGAATGTGAAAAATATTAATTGTATATTACTTATATTACAGATTTAAAACATTTCGAAAAATATATTATTATTGTTATGTATTCATATATAGGAAAAAGTTCAATGGAGACCACATTTTAATTAAAAACTTGGATACCAAATAATAACCATTGCATTGATATAATATAGATGATTCAGATTTTACCACCATCTAATCTCTCTTAATTAATACAGACATTAATTACAATCATATAAATACTCATAAATGTTTATATATATAATTTGGGTCTTTCCACACACATTAGTCACTTACTTTCATGACACTTTTATGAAGTGGCTCCTTTTTATTAGTGAAGTTTTTTGTGCATATAAGGGGTCCATTATCATTAATAAGTAGGAGCCAATTAAAATTTTACAACTTATCTTTTATTGTGTACCTAGAAAAACTGATATAATTTTATTATACATATATTATAGGTCAATTTAAATCATAAATTATATTTTTTTAATGTCATACTAATTTCTAATCAATTATTTATTATAGTGTGTGAATGATGATGGAAGATAAACGAAATATAAAAAATTGTTTGGACACTAGCACACCTGCACTAAATTATATAGGGATTGTTTGGAAGTTAGAGGTTTGAGTAGAAATTAGAGGATTGAGTAAAGTTAGAGTTTTGACCAAATGAATCCTCTAATATGTGTGTTTGGTAGTTAGCTGATTGAAATAGCTTATTGAGGTAAAAAAAACTATTTTTAGTAACTTTTTGTATTAGAGGTTTGTTGTGCTTAGTTTAAATACAAACAGTTAATTCAAACAACTTATTATCAAACAATTTTTTTCAAAACAGCTAATCCATTAGTCAAAACAGTTATTCAAATCATTAGTCAAAACAGCTAATTCAATGCGCTCTAGGTAACCATAATAATTCAGCACGTTCTGTATCTAAAAAATACTTTGTTCTGCAAGCAGTACATAACATTATATTATTTTACGGCTCAACGCCCTGCACTAAAACAATATATTTTTAGATCTCAATTTTATATTTGAATAATTATTATATAATTATCACCAACATTTGTAATAAGATATATTATATATATTACTCCCTCTGTCCTTTTTACTTGACCCTTATGAAAAACACACATATTAGAAAAATATTTAATTAAATAATTTGTTTCTATGTTTACCCCTAATTAATATCTTGAATAATAAAACAAATTTGAAGATGAGTTGTAGAGTACATGGAGAATATGAGTAAGGGATAATTTTGTAAAAATATGTAAAAATATATATTGAAATAAGATATAGACAACTATTTAGGAACAATTTTTTTTAAAAAAAAGGTCAATTAAAAGGGGATGAAGGAAATAATATATTAAATGTAGGTATTCATTATACTAATAATAATATAACTATATATAGTAATGTAGTAAATATAGATGAGTCTTAGGGTCTCCAATTTATATTAGTCTAATCGAACCCAACTTAAATTATATATATAATTAAAAATCTTAATTTATACTATAAAAAACTAAACACGTGATACATTAGCACCAAAGTGCAGCAACAGCCAACTACCATCACTATGTATGGCATTTAACTTGGGGTGCAGTGACCTTGGTCGGCATACAAATCAAGTTAATGAACGAGGAGTATTAATTGTTACAGTTGAGCTACTCATGTACTATTACCATCAATTTCTTAGTCCTTTTGACCTTACCCTAGCTATTACCTTGTGTATGCATAGTAATTATACGTAGATATATATTTATAGTATACGTAATTAACAAGTAATTAACGGTTACTCGGTTAGGTTCAATGTTGTTCCATTATATTGTATATATATGTTTATAATAAATTGTATATGTACATGCAATGAAAGTTGAGTCCGTAAAGATCGTTCGCATGCAAGTATTAAAGTTAATATTAATTTTAAATATATTATTTCTTACCATTTAGAAATATAAATAGTAATAGCACCCTGATATTTATACAAAGTATCCTACATACGGAACTTATGAGACGTGGGGAGTGCTAATTATGTGGCTCTTTATTAGAAATAGTAATAGCAGAGTGTGGTAATAGCAATCTTGGTTACAACATTTATGTAAGTTATTACCCAGTCTTTAATCTAGTTAATATAAATATGTTATAATTTATATGTTCTCTTATTTTATATAAATTTAATCTAGTTAATATAAATATGTTATAATTTGAACGTGTTATAATAAATATATAATTGGGCCTAAAATTTTAATATATATATATATAGTTAGGAGTCGTATTATAATAACTAAAATTGCGATGGGCTATCCTATGCCTTGGGCACAGGTTAAATGACATTTAATACTCCTTTTTTTTTGTTTTTTCTTAACAATAACAAAATTAGTCAAAGGATTAACTGAGTACGCATCATAATTATAACAGAGGTTAAATGTGATCAGTCGTGTTTCTATTGTTTTTTAATTTTAAATAAAAAAACTTAAATTGAAACTTTTACACTCCTATATATCAAAAAAAAATATTTAAATTTTAAAATATTATTCTTTTGTAATAATTAATTAATTAAAAATGATTATGCACTATGTGTATTAAAATTTTCATTATTTATTCTTCAACCTGTTATTCCAATAATTTGAATAATATACAAATTTTTAAATTTTAGTTATGTTAGTTTTCAAAAATATTTTTAATTATACGCGAACACCTGAATTTTTCTTTTAAATATTAAATTTATTTGATAAAATAAAATGTATTAAATAAATCTTTAATCTATTTTCAATAATATAATTGATGAACAAAATATGAAAATTCAAAGTTTAAATATCTCAGTTTTTCAATAATTTATTTAGTTATAATTGAAAAAAACTATAAGGATACTTATTTTAAACAAAATAAAATTTACTAATTCAAGCCGTAGAGCATATTAGTAATACTGCAGTAGTATGTTATACTCCTACGTAATTATTGCTTATGATAATTATATATTGCACAGTTATATTAGTTGAAAGGGCAAGTAAGTTAATTACTCCAAAACCAGATGCACAAAAAACAGAGCCTATTAACTGTGTTTTAACCTGTGCCAGGATAGCCAACCGGATTAAGATATTGAATCATATAACTGAGATTATACTTCGGTAGAGTATTGAGACGTTACCTATTTGAAGTACGTACATGACCTTCTAAGAACTTCTGTCTGTATAAAATAAATGTAAACACCAAAAAAGGAAGAATGGGTCATTGCTGCAATGGAGCTATTTTTATGTCAGTGAACAGAGTTCATCAAAACTACTCGGTCAGTAAGGTAATTTGGACCATTAATATCTAGAGAGCAAGAATGTAAAGCATGCATGCCAGTAAACTGGCTTTCTTAAAAACTGATGTTTTGAACCTGGGTGATCTTCATTACAACATAAAGAATTTAGAAAGATCATTAAAAAATCATCTCATACGCGTTTGTACATCTAATCAATTTAGGTTATTTAAATTAAAGAGAAAAAATTAATTTAGTTAAAGCACTCAATTACAGATAATTTTGCTAAAAAAATAATGTCATTCAGCTACAGGTACGTGAGTACGAAAAATAGTGTATAAAATCGAAGTGCAACTCTCTCTATATATAGAGACACACCAGCTGGATATATAATTGGAAGATCTCCATATACTCATCATTTAAGTAAAACATTTTGTAGCAATGGAAGTACTAGGCCTTGGGTTGTTTGAAATTGCTCTAGCAGTTTTAAGCTTTTACTGTATAAGAAAATTGCGCTATGATGATGGTCTCCCATGGAATTGGCCATTAATAGGCATGATTCCATGGATTATAAATACCAGGATTCGTCGAGATTCTTTTGACATAGGTGCAGCAGATCTTTGTCGAGCAGGCGGTACTTTTCTACTCAAAGGGCCTTGGTTTGCTAACACACACATGTTGTTCACAACTGATCCTGCCAATGTACGCTATATTCTGAACGAAAAGTATGAAATTTTTCAGAAAGGGTCCGAATTCAAGGTCATATTCGATGTTCTACGAGATGGCATTTTTAATGCTGAAGGCCATTTGTGGAGGAATCAGAGGAGACATGCTCAAGTCCTTTTTAATCATCATCAATTCCGCCACTACTTGATGAAAACTAGCCAGGAGAAGATCAAAAACGGGCTACTAAAAATCATGGACCATGTCTCCGAGAACAAACAGGTTGTGGACATGCAAGATGTGTTCCAAAGACTCAGCTTTGATACAACTTGCATGTGTCACAGGTTATGATCCAATGTGCCTGTCTACCGAATTTCCAGAAGTTCCGTTCTCTAAAGCAATGGATGATGTTGAAAAAGTAATATTCACACGCCATATCATACCTCAGTCTCTATGGAAGTTGCTAAGATGGCTAAACATAGGATTTGAGAGGAAAATGGCCGAGGCTCAGAAAACTTTAGACCACGTCGTGTACACTTATATAACAAGAAAACGAGTCGAGCTAAGAAGCAAGGAAATCAAATCCCACGTGAATGAAGATGAAGTGGGAGTTGATCTCTTAACATTGTATTTAACTGAAGAGGACAAGTCATTGGAGTTAGAAAATGACGACAAGTTTACCAGAGATATCGTACTGAATCACATGCTTGCAGGGAGGGACACAACTAGCTCAGCTCTAACTTGGTTTCTTTGGCTTGTCATAACGCACCCGGAAGTAGAAGCAAAGATCCTAGAAGAACTGAAAGCAAACATACCACATAACGAAGCTCGAACAAGGCGACTTTTCAGCGAGGAAGAGCTAAGTAACGTGTCTTATTTGCATGCTGCACTTTCAGAAGCTTTAAGATTGTACCCTCCAGTTCCATTCCAGCACAAGGAAGCCACTAAAAGATATACTCTTCCCACAGGTCACCATGTTTATCCGAAATTGAGAGTGATGATTCCCCTGTATGCGATGGGAAGGATGGCGCACGTATGGGGAAAAGACTGCTGGGAATTCAAACCGGAGAGATGGATTTCTGATGATGGAAGTACAAAACATGTTCCACCTAATAAGTTTCTGTTGTTTAATGCAGGGCCACGGACCTGTCTGGGGAAAAATGTGGCTTACTCTCAACTGAAAGTGGTCACGGCTGCATTAATCCATAATTATTGTTTTCAGTTGGTGGAAGGACATGTGGCGACTCCTACTCTCTCCATGATTTTGTACATGAAACATGGCTTGAAGGTTAAAGTTAAAGATAGATGGTCCTGATGTTTTCCTTGCAGAAAGTAATGAAATGCGGTGATAATTCTGCCTTAGGCCGGGTTTGATCATAAGCTAAAGCCCTCTTAAGACTGCGAGCATATATCTATCATAAAAATTCAAAAGATCGAAAACCTTGCATCTATTTAATGCAAATGCAAGTTTCTACAGATTTTCACTTAATTATATTATTATGTCGTTTGATTTCTAATAGCCTAGTGCTTTCAGTAATACTATTTGTGATATTGTGTTTTTTCTGGACTTTGTTCCGACATCCTTTTAGATACCCTTGCTGGACTCCCGTCACCGGTAGATTTGTTACCGTTTGAGGCTTAAGTTATCTACACTGTATTATGAAAACTGAGATGGGGCACAACCTATATACATATCCATAATAAATAACTAAATAAAATTCTATTTATTATAATCAACAAGTATTATCAAACTAACTATTTTACTTAATTTATGATCACCTACGTACCTTTTTAATTAACAAATTTACATCAAACGAATGGAGTAGAAATCAAGGAAGTGAACTCTGACGATGATGATGATATATGAAGAGAAAAAAACAACTACAAGTTCGCAAGGGATATCGTACTAAATCACATCTTTGCAGGGAGGGATACAATAAGCTCAGCTCTTACATGGAACCTGTGGCTTGTAATATAACACATCCAAAAGTAGTAGAAAAGATCCTAGAAGAACTAAGTGTGAATATACCACAAAATGAAGCTCAAAAAAGGAGAATTTTCAGTAAGGAAGAGCTAAGAGAGGTATCTTATTTGCATAATGTAATTTCAGAAGCTTTAAGATTGTACCCTCCAATTCCATTAAAGCGTAACTGCGTAAGGAAGCCACTAATTCAGGCATTCTTCTCACCGGTCACCATGTTAATCCATAATTGAGAGTGATGTTTACACTGTATTCAAACGGAAGGATGGCGCATATAGGGGAAACGTGCTTGGAATACAAACCAGAGCGATGGATTTCTAACGATGGAAGTATAAAACAGTTTGTGTCATTTAATGCAGGGCCTCGGACATGGCTCGGGAAAAATGTGGCTTATTCTCAATTGAAAGCGGTTGCTTGTGACAACCCGGGTCAAATCCCTGAGACTTTTTCGAAAATCGGGTCAAGTCCCGACTTCCGAATCTAAAAATAAGTCAAAGTATACTGGTCCAAATACAACAACTTGGGTAGTCCACAAACCCACCACAAGCCCCCAAAAGATCATGATTTGTTGGTGCACTTAGTAGTAATACTTTTACTTATATACTGAACAAATTATCCCAATTTACTCAATGTTCTAGCCATTGTGGGATAATACCGGCTGACTTCGTGTCCCCACCTCCGGTAACTTGACGAATCAAGCTTTGGAGAGTTGGCTCTGATATCATATGTGATAACGCAGGTCAAGTCCCGACTTTCGAATCTGAAAATAAGTCAAAGTATACTGGCTCAAATGCAACAACTTGGTAGTCCACAAGGCCACCACAGGGCCCCAAAAAATCATCCCGAGTTTTTTCGAAAATCGGGTCATGTTCCGACTTCCGAATCCGAAATAAGCCAAAGTAAACTGGCTCAAATGCAACAACTTGGGTAATCCACAAACCCACCACATGCCCTCAAAAGATCATGATTTGTTGGTGCACTTAGTAGTAATACTCGATGTGGGATTGCTTGCTTATATACTGAACAAATTATCCAAATCTACTTGATGTGGGACTGAGGTGTTACAAACTCCCCCACTTAAATTCCTGACGTCCTCGTCAGGCCGAACAAATAGCCCATAGGGCCAGATCGAACCTCTCTAGCCCATAGCATCGTGTCCCCACCTTCGGACCTCTGTCCATTATGGGATAATATCACTAACCTTCGTGTCCCCACCTCCGACAACTTGACGAATCAAGTTTTCGAGAGTCGACTCTAATACCATATGTGACAACTCGGGTCAAATCCCGAGTTTTTTCAAAAATCGGGTCGTGTCCCGACTTCCGAATCCAAAATCAGCCAAAGTAAACTGACCCAAATGCAACAACTTGAGTAATCCACAAGCCTACCACATGCCCTTAAAAGATCATGATTTATTGGTGTACTTAGTAGTAATACTCTTGCTTATATACTGAACAAATTATCCAAATCTACTCGATGTGGGACTACTTGCTTATATACTGAACAAATTATCAAAATCTACTTGATGTGGGACTGAGATGTTACATTGCTGCTGCATAAATCCATAATTACATTTTCCATTTAATTGGTGGAAGGAAATGTGGTGACTCCTATCTGCTCTGTCTATGATTTGGCATATGAAACAAGGCTTGAAGCTTAAGGAGTTACGGTGAAGAAGAGATGTTCCCTCCCCCTTCCTTCCCAGTCTGCAATCTTGGTGAAAAATCTGCCTCATGGTCATGGTTTGATAAGCTTAGTCCCTCTTCTGACTGCGAGCATAAATATCTATTACTATATGAAATTTTAAAGGGAAAAGTAACCTTGCATGTTTGTGCTGTATACCAAGCAAATGCAAGTCTCTGCATATTTTCCTCTTATTAAAAGCATGTATTTTCACTTATTTGGTCCACCAATAATTCCATGTGTGTTCCAGACTCGGTGGACACGCAAACACAGGGACTTCTTGACAATTTAACACTAAAATATTATTTTAAGTAAGATAAGTATCACAGAAGGGGGTTTTGAATGCAACTTGATTAATTATAACAGTTTCTTGCTAACAACAAACAAGATTTATAATTAACAAGTTTAATATGCAAACAATCAAAGCAGATAAAGAAGACAGTGTTTTTAAACTATCAAAAATAATTTTATTATTTTTGGTTTCTACAACTGACTGGAAATGGATTATAGCTTTAATAAAAACAATAACAATGAATTTGCTAATATTTCTATACTTGAGAGAAAATCTAGCTCAGTTGCATAAGAAAAAGTGTTTATGAGATATGTGTATTTATACTGAAATACATATCCCACTTACATGTGCATTTTTCCTTGGTCCTAGAACAAAACTTGAAATAGAAACTGTGCTTTTCTCGTTCAACCTTGTCTTCATTTCATTTGTAGATAAAGCAGCTCTGAGATATGCAGAAATCTTTGATTCCTTGAGCACGCTTTATCTTTTGCTTGTCTTCTCCCAAGTTACAGTAGTAGACTTGATAGACTAGATAGACATGTCCAAATCATTCCTTGTATTTTCACTATCTTAGTCTGCTACCTGGAACAGACTGTCAGCTTCACTAAAAGTGTACTATCAACTTCTAGCTTCTCTATGGTGACAGTATTTTCGACTCCGCATACTTTGCTGTCAAGTTTTGATGGTCTATTAAAACATTTTGTCTCCAAAACTGCTGTCAACTATACTCGTCAATGTTGCTGTCAGTAAAACTTGTTGTCTTCAATTCTTCATTCTCCGCCAAGTTTACTGTCGAGGGAATAGTTGATATCGCCTGTTCCATTGTGTTGTTACTTGAATATGTTGTCATAGGCTTGAGCGTTGAATGTTACTGTCGTGGATTTGAACCATTTTGTGCATGAACACTTTGTGAACTTCTACTCCATGGATCAAGTTATTACATTTGTACAAGACAGTAACTATTAAACTTACTGTTACCTATTTGACTTTGTTAAACATATTGTTTCAAGTGACTGCTAAACATACTGACAATATACATATGACTGTATATTTTACTTGGCTTATATCTAAATTACACTAAGTAACTTATAGTTGATTACATTGTTAACACCACAATCCCTAACATAATATATATAATGTAGCCATGAAACCTAAACATTTATTTAATTATAAATATAATCTCGCATTTAAACATATATTTGAAACATATGTAAACTGATTTAATTATTTGTTTAAAGTAATTACACATTCCCGTTTATAAATCTTGAAAAATGGCATACACATCATGCAACTTCCTAGCTCGGAATGTTATCAGTCATGAATGTAGTTAATACATCCCATCTGTCCTACTTATTTTTGGCATGTATTATCTTGTATTTTTTGACTACTAAAAGATCTTTTTTAGGCTTATAATTAAAATTGAATCATAGCTTTACGAAGTATTTTAAAGGAGACTTATAGTAGCAGGTGTCCTGCAGTTTTGTTCAGAATCTATTCTTCAGACCACAAAGAGCGATTCCAAAATATGTGAAGTAGATTTGTTCTTGCATACTGTAGCTGACTCGAATTTGAATTCAAAATGAAATAACACACCAAATTTGGACACGCAATACTCTGTTACTCATATACCACCCTTACAAACCAAACAAGTTCACATAGTTCTTTTATTTGTTACAATCAAATATGCAAGTATCATAAGAATAAAGGGAAGTACATTTAACAGTTGGGGAAACATTATAGAAAGAAACTTTAGATAGTCCTGAACATAATCCTGCGGGGTTGATCAGTCAGTCCCAGATATCTTCTACCATTCACAACAACAATGCCGACATCTTTACATATGACTTTGCAATATTTGCATACTGTCGGACAATACATAAGCTTGTAGTCATCGATAAATACTTCTATCTTAAACCAGTTGCCTATGGTTTGAGGCCCAGGGTTTCCTAGAACTCCCCCGGTTGTCACAAAATATGGTCCATTTGGATCATCAAACTGATTTAGCTTCCAAACCATGGACTCATTACAGGTTGTATCACCCATGTACTTGATGTTCATATCAGTTGATTCACGAACAACGCCTTTCTTCGGATTAACTGGTATAAAACTAAATTGAAGGCCCCTGTTGTTTTCATCTATTTCTTGAACCACATCGAGCGGGCAAGTTTGATTCCTGGTTGCAGCAAGGTTGAGTCCGCCACCTCTGCTGGGTACTGTTGGGTCTTCACTTGGAACAGGCACTATATAGTAGCCAAGGCCATTCCGGAGATACTTTCCACGAGCATCTACCACAGGATTTGGTGCTGCCCCAAGAGCATAAGTGACGAATAGAAGAAAAAAGATAACAAAGATAGATGTCTTCATTTAACAAAACCTTATTCTTGTTATTTTGATATAATGATATGTAATCAAAGAAAGGATTATGCTATTTATAGTGAATGTTATATTATAAAACAACTTTAACTTAAAGGAGGGGCTCGTTGAAAAAATCATCTAATGCATATGATCAAGATGCAAATGAGAAGCAACCTGTAGTGCTTGACTCTACCAGATTCAAATCCACTTTATTATATTCATGGGTTATGACTTTAGAGTTTTGAATATCAATAGTCAGATCTTCTCTTATCCTTCCATTTCATGGCAACATGTCAGCTCAAGTTTATACATAAAGTTATGGATAATCTGAAGTTAGTTTTGTGATTATGCGGCTAGCAGTCAAGTACTTGTAGCGGATTGAAACTTAAAATATACATATATAGAAATATGGCAAGATTGAGTACTCAAGCAGTCCTTTATTTCTAAATCTTCAATTATATATTGATATCCATTAAGTTGACTTCATTAAAGAAAAGTTTATCTAACTCTGAGAAATATAATTAACTATGGGCATGGGGACAATTAAGTGTGAATCCGTGATTGTTGGACCAGCTTAACAGCCTGTCCTATTACTAAACTTTCAGNTAAGTGTGAATCCGTGATTGTTGGGCCAGCTTAACAGCCTGTCCTATTACTAAACTTTCAGTCAATCACTGTATTGTTCCAATTGCTAATAAGATACTTTTAAATTTGCAAGTGTATTCGTATCTATAAACTGTGTTCTTGTACATAGCATCGTGTTATCCACCTCTCTTGGCAGACTTGTCAACGTGTGATGCTTCGGAATATCACCAGTGCCGAGGGATGAGGGTATGAACAGAGCCTTCTTGCGCATGACCACAAATTCATATTACCATTATAGACACTAATGTGGGGATGCTTTAGGTATTGTTAATGCAAATTTAAAGTCAAATAATTGGGAGGAGATTGTTTATAACTGTATCGTTAGCTGGAATCTGGAAACCAAGGTTACACCATTTTAATATGAAAATCCTTTTTCTAAATATCATATTTTTTTGGCGTACATGGTAAAAGAGTCGCCTGTTGATCAATAAAATGTTAAGCTATGAGGTAGATATATTTGTTGGATTAGGGGGGATTTTGGATGGACATTAATTGGAAATGAGAATCGGGAATGAGAAGGAAGGGTATGGGACCGTGGGTTAATGGGAATGAGAATGATATAAAATCCCAAAGGGTAGGGAGGGTATTATTTACCCAACTAGAGGGAATGACGTTCTCATTCTCTACCACCAAATTACTAATCCAAACACTAACCTATGGGATTGAAGTTCTGATTCTCGTTAAACAGGCACATTAACCATGAACCAAACGCCCCCTGATTGTTGTCTAGGTGCTAAATGACATGACAATGAACTCCTATTACAGGTGCTAAATGACACAGGAATCCAATAGATAATAGATGCCTACCGAAAATTATACTCAGGAAACTTAAAGATGATTTTAACTACAATAAAAAGCATTCCGGAAAATCCTCTGTTCTTTTTTGCAACACTGGATAATATGCACAGTACGCAAGTAAAATTTGTCTGGAAGAACTATTCGAGCTGAACTTCTTTGCAGCGCTGGTAATGCAGTATAAGTTATACTGTATAACCAGATGCAAAGCAAAAGTACAAACGTACAAACAATTGATTCTTGATAAGTTGATAGGTAGCACTCCCAAATTCGTTGCATGTAAAAATCCAAAAGAGTAGTGACAGATCGATACATGAAAGCCATTACTTTATATAAAAAAAGTGCATATACATATAAATAATAAATTATAGAGAACTAGAGAAGGGACGTCAATTCAACTCCCACTACCACCACTTCGAAAGCTACCCAGCTGCAACCGCAAATTAAAAGTGATACCGTAGCCAACTAATCAGCACACTAGCAAATAATAATATAACATCCAATTAAGTCTTCCTCCTAACACCTTAAGATTTTAGAAGAACTGAGAACTTAACAAATCCGATACAAAATTAATAAAAATCCAGATTTTTGGAGAACTTGGTTCTGCTTTATCAGTACAACTCTTTTTAGCTTGCATCAACTACACACACACACTACATATTGAGTAGAATAAACTATGTAATGGATAGAATGAAGTGGAATTCAAGAGGTTAAAAACCGTACATACTTTTATTATTGCAATTTTATTGATATGTAGCAAGAGTACATGCATTACAAGGCTACATTATTTATCAGTAAGTCTTTGATTATATGACATAAAGTGAGGTTGTGAATTCTTCAGCCCCTGAACACCTTCCGGAACATAACCACCAGTGGTTCATCAGCCAATGCTAAAAGAATTCCACCCTGTTGATAATATACTCCAACATTGTTGCAAACAGGATTGCAAGGTTTAGTAATACAATGTATTTGTGTACAATACACAAGTTTATAACCATCTTTCACTTTTTCAATTCTAAACGAACCGCGGAGGGAATCACCATCTTGGTTGCTTTCTACTCCTCCAATTGTAACGAAATATCGCCTTCTCAATCTGTCATACTTATCCACCTTCCAGATTGCTGATTGAGCGCATGCTTTGGCAGTTGAGAATTCAATAATTAAATCAGTAGATACGCGTATAACACGGCCATTCACACCTTTCTTGATATTTACCGGATGAAAAGTCACTCCTACGCCTTGCTTATAGGCCTTGACCTCTTGAGCAACATCAAGCGGGCAAGTCGTATTCCGAACAGAAGCTATTGTGATGCCACCGTTACTACTGCCACCCGAAAATGGAAGTATGTAGTACTTGACCCCAGTCAGAAGCTTTGTATGTGAAGGTTCATAAACTGGGTCGAGGTCTGCTGCGGCAAAATACGAGGCATATACAAGAAAGATAAAAACCAGTAAAGCTGTCTTCATAATGTGAAATGCTTGTTGAGTGAGTGAAGATACAATGAAAGACTTGTCGTACTTATAGATGATCAACATTGCAACGGATAAACATACAATCTCCTTCATATTTCCAATACTAGCTATACAACATAGTCAAGTGTGTGATTACCGCGGCGGAAACAAATGATCGAGAATTTCAAATACTTTGTGCTATTTGTACTGTAACTACATTTTAGTAACAAATTATTGTGAACTAAATATATAGGTGTGCTTGACCATAACACAAATAGATCACGTGTCTATCAGAATATAGGTAGCACTTGATATTAGTAGTACTCGGTATATGAAATCATGCATATCATGTGGTTCTAAATAAAGTATATCAGCAACAAAATATAAAATCATGCATCTCGTTATAGGTTTGGCTGTCAATATTCATGTTTAATTTGCAATATATTTATTTGTTTATTTACAAAAAAATAAAAAATTACCTCATTCAATATGTGGTTTAGTTATGACAAAATTATCAATATAAAAATCATTCCTGAATTTATCAACAAAGGAAAAAGTGAACTGTCAATATTCTTATTTATTCTACATTTTGAACGATATAACGATTTTAAATTGAGTAATATTATAGTGGATTTGAAGTCGAATAACTTAAGTTACAAACTTCGATCGGATTCCTGATAATCACATTTGTTATCTTGAACTTTAGACCATTATACGTAATTGAGAAGTAATTTGATTTCTAACAACTTAAGCATTTTATAAATTTATGAAAAGATAGACGGGGTTCAAAGCAGTAAATTTGTAGCAAATGAGTTGGAATTTCAAGATATGATCCAATATCCACGATTTCATCTATTTTATATTTATTCGACTCGATATTTTTAAAATATTGTATAAGTTTTTATTATTGAATTAAATCCATTCTTTACATTATTGAATTAAATCCATTTTTCTTAAAAAACATATGATCCAATATCCTTTGTCACACATTATAAGGCCGTACCATGGCCAATTAAAATATTTAATTAAAGCTTAGGTATATATAATAATTAATCAAAGAATTCTATAATTACACGAGTTAATTAGATAGGATAGATGTATTTTACAGTACCTGAATAAAAATTAGATATATTGTAACAATGAAATGTTAATTTAACTCATTCAGACTTTTATTATATAAAATATATAGATAACCTAATTAATGAATTAAGTTAGATACTCCCTTTAGATTTTTTAATAGTCGTTTTAAATATTTTAAAAATATATATAAATCAATTTATGTTTCTCAAATATAATTAATAATATTTTTTTCATATTTAATACACTTCTCTTTCTTTTCTTGTTTTATTAATAAAAGTACGCAAGTATAGTGAAGATCATAAAAAAAATGTATTATAGTGTTAATATTTAATACTACCTCCGTCCCACCCAATTGTTAACGTTTCAGAGAAAATATCCAGCACGCATTTTAAGGTGCATATAAAGTATAGTTTCATAACTTATTTTTAATTTTTTTTTTTCTGAATAAAAATTTAATGTTTAAATTTTATCGGGGAAAGAATGGTTAAATGCAATGTGTATTTACACTCTTCCCCTATATTCCCAATACTAGCTATACAACATAGTGAATTTGTGTGATTGCCGCTCCAGAAACAAATGAAGGATCAAATACATTGGGTTGTTTGTACCCCACCTTCATATTAGCAGCAAGATATTGTGAACTAACTGCATAAGTAATTTATAGGTGTGTTTGACCAAAACCACAAGTAAATAGCTATCTTATGAAATGTTTGACCGGAAGGTACGTACATTGCAACTGGCTACTGCTGGGGATATGTATGTAATCACAAGGGGTAGACAAAATATTGAGCAGATTATCACAAATTCGTATCATACGAGAAATNCGGAAGGTACGTACATTGCAACTGGCTACTGCTGGGGATATGTATGTAATCACAAGGGGTAGACAAAATATTGAGCAGATTATCACAAATTCGTA